>SJXO01005159.1:73134-108420 GCA_006408615.1 Connochaetes taurinus | reverse complement strand
TTTACAATACTGTATTGGTTTTGCCATACATTGACATGAATCCACCACAGGTGTACATGAGTTCTCAACCCTGAACCCCCCTCCCACAAAAAGAAACAGATATGAGTTTATTTCAAAAGTGAAGTATGTGGTTTCCATGTATTGCTTCTGTAATTGACCCAGTTAACTTTGGTAATATCACTTAGAGAAATCATCCCATCACTATGTTTCTCTAGGAATAGCCTCTTTATGACTGTTTTAAAGGAAACCTACCAAATCTTTTATTGAAAACATACAGGTGTGATTAAGAAAAGTTCCTAAAGAAATAGAATAATGGGGTGGTTTATCACTCTAAGTGTGTGCATGTGCATGCTTGGTCATGACTTTTTGTGACCTCTGTGAAACTGTAGCCCACCAGACTTGTCTATCCATAGAGTTTTCCAGGCAAGAAATACTGGAGTGGTCTGCTGTTTCTTTCTCTAGGGGATCTTCCCAAACCAGGAACTGAATCCACATTTCTTGCATCTCCTGCATTGGTAGGAGGATTCAAAACCACTGTAGCACCTGGAAAGCCCATCACTCTAAGAGGTATCACTAAATCAGTGAGGTCAATTTTTAAGTGAACTCAAAACCTTAGTTATTAGTTTGTAAATGGTGCCAAACTGGACATGTGAACCCAAACTCACAGAGCTGGCCTGGGAGTGAGTAAGAGGGAACCGCTATGTTTTCTTCTTTCAAAGTCCTCTAATTCTGTTCCCTCCTTCCTTGGGACAGATGAACATTCAGAAGGAAGACAGTGCAATGGATGCTGCCCATCTCATCTTGGTTATTTTTCAAAATATGCTGAAAATACATTTTTCATATACTGAAAACTAGCAACCTTACTATAAATTGACAAAAGTTCATCAGTTAACTAATGCTGATTGAGGCATTAAGAAGCAAAGACAATGCCACACATATAACATGAAAATACCTGAAGATGAAGCACCTTATCAGTCAAAGGTTAAAAGAGCACAGTAGATAAAACTCTAGAAATGAATCATCAATGTGTTGCTTCTGAGTGAAGTAAATCAGAAAGAAAAACACCAATAGAGTATATTAACACACACACACGCACACACACACACATATAATAGAAAGATGGTAACGATGACCCTATATGCGAGACAGCAAAAAAGACACAGATGTAAAGAACAGACTTTTGAACTCTGTGGGAGAAGGTGAGGGTAGGATGATTTGAGAGAATAGCATTGAAACATGTATATTATTATATGTGAAATAGATTGCCAGTCCAGGTTCGATGCATGAGTCAGGGTGCTCAGGGCTGGGGCACTGGGATGACCCTGAGGGATGGGATGGGGAGGGAGGTTGGTTCAGGATGGGGAACACATGTACAGTCATGGCTGATTCATGTCAATGTATGGCAAAAACCATTATAATATGAAGTAATTACCCTCTAATTAGAATAAATTAATTAATTAAAAAAATAAAAACAAACCATCTTAGATTCTGGGATATGAAGTTAAGCATTCAGTCTATCCAGTCAAAACTGGGGAAGAAATCATGCATCAAATGTTTGATATTAATAGTGTTTCTGTTTGGACTATGGAATCTGGTCCCATCACTTCATGGCAAATAGATGGGGAAACAGTGGAAATAGAGGCTGACTTTATATTTTGGGGCTCCAAAATCACTGCAGATGGTAGCTGCAGCCATGAAATTAAAAGATGCTTACTCCTTGGAAGAAAAGTTATGACCAACCTAGATAGCATATTAAAAAGCAGAGACATTACTTTGCTGACTAAGGTCTGTCTAGTCAAGGCTATGGTTTTTCCAGTAGTCATATATGGATGTGAGAGTTGTACTATTAAGAAAGTGGAGCGCCGAAGAATTTATGCCTTTGAACTGTGGTGTTGGAGAAGATTCTTGAGAGTTTCTTGGACAGCAAGGAGATCCAACCACTCCATCCTCAAGGAAATCAGTCCTGGATGTTCTTTGGAAGGACTGATGTTGAAGCTGAAACTCCAATACTTTGGCCACCTGATGTGAACAGCTGACTGATTTGAAAAGACCCTGATGCTGGGTAAGATTGAAGGCAGGAGAAGAAGGGGACGACAGAGGATGAGATGGTTGGATGGCATCACTGACTCGGACATGAGTTTGAGTAAACTCTGGGAGTTGGTGATGGACAGGGAGGCCTGGCGTGCTGCGGTCCATGGGGTCACAAAGAGTTGGACACTACTGAGTGACTGAACTGAACTGAACTGTTTGGACAGAAGTGTGTCTTATCAGACAGGAAATGAAGATACGGAAACCTAGGCATCAGCAGCCTGTGCATCAGGAACTACATGTTTTAGTCCTTGCTGTGGGACAGCTTATATATCCACTTCCTGGGGCCTTGTATTAGGTGAACCAGCCCTCCTTTTACTTCGTTTAATGCTGGTCCTGCTCTAGTAAAAGCTCTTCCCCATCTGTTGATTGCATTTCCCTGTCTCCTTCTAGCCCACACCAGCCTTTCTTTTTGAAAAAAAAAAAAAAAAAAAAAGATTCCACACAATATAGAAACCATCTGACATCTGTATTGACCTCCTATGAGGGTTGTTGGTGCCTGGTTGGTAGATAGAGTACATGTAGTAGGTACATTGAAAACCTTTATGGAGCTAGAAATAGGGTACCTTCAATTTCAGTGTATTATTTTTCAACTTTGTTATATTCTATTATTTTCCCAAACTCAAAAACAATCTGAAGGATTCTGTACTGAGATGTATAATTTTTGTTTTTGCATTTCTTTTTATTTTAAATTTTATTTTATTTTACTTTACAATACTGTATTGGTTTTGCCATACATCAACATGAATCCACCATGGGTGTACATGAGTTCCCAATCCTGAATCCCTATCCCACCTCCCTCCCCATACCATCTCTCTGGGTCATCCCAGTGCACCAGCCCCAAGCATCCTGTATCCTGCATTGAACCAAGACTGGAGATTCGTTTCTTACATGATATTATACATGTTTCAATGCCATATTCCCAAATCATCCTACCCTCTCCCTTTCTCACAGAGTCCAAAAGACTGTTCTATACATCTGTGTCTCTTTTGCTATCTCGCATACAGGGTTATCGTTAACATCTTTCTAAATTCCATATATATGTGTTAGTATACTGTATTGGTGTTTTTCTTTCTGGCTTACTTCACTCTGTATAATTGGCTCCAGTTTCATCCACCTCATTGGAACTGATTCAAATGTATTCTTTTTAATGGCTGAGTAATACTCCATTGTGTGTATGTACCGCAGCTTTGTTATCCATTCATCTGCTGATGAGATGTATAATTTTGAATAGTATTATTTACTTCATTTTCCTTAAATCATAACTTTTTCAGTGCTTTCCACTGTTTAAAATGTGAAGTTGTGAAATCTTGGAGCCAGTTAATTGTTATAAGAATATATTCCTTTTACACTTACACTTAATAAGAAAGGAGTGTTATATATAAATTATTTATCTATCAGGATTTATTTTCTAATTTATAGGAACAGATATGTCACATGAGATTCATTCATGCCTTCATTCATACAGCCAACAAATATCTACTGAGAGCTTGTTAGATAGGTGGTGTTGCAGACTTTGGGGCTATCACAGTCATCAAAAGACAAAGTCTCTACCATTTTGTAGCTTAAATTCTCTTGGAGAAGATGGAAAACAAGCCAGTGCATATATAACAAGGTCTCAGTGCTGATACATGCAAAGGAGGAAAATGAAGCAGACCATGAAGAGAGCCTAGCTGGCAACATTATTAATATTGGGCAATATCTATTGATTCTACATGTACTGGTTCATTTTATACTCTATCAATGTTAGGTACTCATCTTTATAATGATATTATAGTCTTAGAGTTTAGAAAGCTAAGGTAGAGTAAATTTAGTAACTTGTCCAGTTGGCAGAGCCAGGCAGGACTTACGCCCAGGCTGTCTGACTAAAGCCTCCAATTTTTTTTTTTTTTTTTTTTCTGTGCTGGTTTTTCATTGCTGCTTGCAGGCTTTATCTAGTTGCAGCAAATAGGGGCTACTCTTCGTTGCAGTGCACGGGCTTCTCACTGACATATCTTCTCCTGTTGTGACACCTGGGCTCTGGAACACACAGGCTTCAGTACTGTGGCCTGCAGGCTCAGGAGTTGCAGCCTGTGGGCTCTAGAGTGTGGGCTCAGTAGTTGTGGCACATGGGTTCACTTGCTTCTTGCCATGTGGGATCTTCCTGGACCAGGGATGAAACCCATGTCCTCTGCATTGGCAGAAGGATTCTTAACCACTGGACCACCAGCAAGTCCCAAGCCTCCAATTTATTGTTTTAAAATCTTCAAATCACAGGAACATGGAAGGAATAGTATGATGAACACATATACACATTCATCAGCTGTTAGTGTCTTCCCATATTTTCTCCACCTCTTCTATAATCTATATTTTTCTGAATTGTTTGTTAGTTGTAGAAATGTTTATTTAAACTTGGATTTCACCTTTAAATAAATAAATGTACACCTTGTACATTTACACATTGTACACAAGGATATTCCCTTATATGTCTTAACACAGTTATCTCAATCAATAAATTTGATAGTAATCTTATACTATTATCTGTATATTTTCAGATTCTTTAGTTGTACCTCCTAGTTATTATTGTCTCTGCTTCTATTGTCCTTTTTTCCCATTTTAATACTTAATTATAACTTGATTTTGTCATTATGCTACAGAAGGCCTTCATATTCATATATTCTCATAGCCATCCTGATTTATAAATGAAGAGTCTCAGCAAACAACATTTTTTGAAAAAAAAAAATGTTGTTCCCCTCACAAACTTTTTTCCTCATGAAGCCAATATGGACAAATTCAGAGGAAAATATAAAATCAAATTAGTGATGAGATGTCATCTAAGTCAGAGCAAGTGTGAGTCAGGATGTCAGTCTTAAGTAAGTCCAACCACTTGCACTACAAGCCAAATCTTACCCTTTAGATTTTGTGTACTTTTCATGCTAACACTATCTACCAATAGCATATTTATTCCTAACTCAGAATTCCAATTTCATGGGATTGGACTCCATCAGGAACACAATTCAGGTTCACATTCATAGATGTGCTCCAGCATTTAGGATACCTGAAAAATGAAAAAATGAAAACACTGCTCACTCACCCTTGGTGTGTTGTTATCTGACATTATAATGTGTCAGATAACTTATCAGCCATCACTCATCAGTCTGTTGGTCTCTTAATTTGAAGTGTATTTCTTCTTTGTTTTTCACCTTCAAGTATAGCCTGAGTTTGGATCTTGCTCTTTAATACTTTTCCAAAATAAATATTTATTGAACTAACCCCTACCACCAAATGTACTTTCAGATTATCTCTGGCAGCTAGAAGTTTGTTTTTTCTAATCTTGTGAGTACAATTTTATGACGATACATCAATATAAACATCACCTATATCCATATTCTGGAGGAAATAAGATGTGTCTTATTTTTCATGAGTTTTCATCCACTGCAAGACATTTATGACATTGAGGAAAATGCACTTGATTGGTCCACTATTTATAGAATTAAACTTGGGAGAGAACCATCACCAGAGCAGGTTCCAGGATTACTAATGTATGAGGTGCAGTTTGCCATTGTTTGAATTTGTATAAACTTCACCAAATAGTAAAGTGCTGGTAGGATAATATCTTCAGAGAAAAAGAACCTTCCTGTAAAAATTTTAAAGTTTTTCTTTAGTGTACCAACTCCTATGCAAAATGAACTTTGGGAAGCTTGACTCAACCATAAGGATTGTTTTAACTTTTTTGTTTAAACCACAGTGGAAGAAACAGCTTCATTTTTTGAGAGACTGATTAACTAATCCATTTCTGGTGGCATTTCTGGAATATGTCCTTTGGCAGGGATCGGGGACATTGAGATCTTTCTGTCCTGACTTGACTCCACCATCTATCTCAGTGAATGCTCTTTGGAAACAGCTCTCCCCTTCACCTGGCTATCCATGTAAGATACATAAGAAGTCCTGAGGATGTTAAAGTTCTAACGTGCAAGAGGCTTGTCAACTTCAGTAACAGTTTGCTTAGGAAAATTCCATTCTTTCTGTATTCACAGGTGCAACTTAAACACACCATCGAACATCTTCCTGGTAAAATGAATACTGAATTAGCAGAGTCTGGGTTGAACTTGAGTGTTGGGCAGAGACAACTGGTATGCCTTGCCAGGGCTATTCTCAAGAAAAATCAGATATTGGTTATTGACAAAGCCACATCAAATGTAGATCCAAGGTATGGAGCTGAGACCCAGAAAACCTTGAATCTGACTTCTAAATGTGGTAAATGAAAAACATTTAGTGACACTTAGAAATGTTGCTGAGTGTTCTCTTGGCCCCATGGATATTTATTGATAATATTAATTCCAGGAAACAAAGTAAAAACCAAGACATGTTATATGGGGTTAATGTTGTTATGAGGCATTCTGAGAGAGCTAGATTCCTAAATCCAGCTCCTTATAGTTTTAAGAAATTTTGAGGGAAGACTATTTTCCATCATTTTATGGAAAACACTAAGTTTCTAAATAGATCTTTTATACTTAGTTGTTTTAGGAACAAGATTATATGTTAAGGTATTGATTTTTAAAAACATTATAAAATTATCATGATATTTTAAAGTCTTAAGTCTGGTTTTCCTGTCTTTACTGAACTAAATTAATTTCTTTGATTTTAGTACTGATAAGTTAATACAAAAAAAAATTCGTGAGAAATTTGCCCAGTGCACTGTGATAACCATCGCACACAGGTTGAGCAATGTCATTGATTGTCAATGGATATTGGTAAGATCCTCATCATTTTAGTTGTTTTCATTTATGTTCAATTTCTCAACGTATCCTTCCTTGTAAAACTTGATAGGAACCTTCAGTAATGTAATTTTCTCTTAGTTGCTCCTCTCTTTCCTAAAAATTGTTGTTATTTAGTTGCTCAGTCATGTCTGACTCTGAGCGACTGCATGGAGTTCAGCATAGCAGGCTTCTCTCTCCTTCACTATGTCTCAGATTGTTCAGACTCATTTCCTTTGAGTTCATGATGCCATCCAACAATCTCATCCTCTGTCATCCCCTTCTTTCCTGCCTTTTCCAATGATTCAGCTCTTCGCATCAGGTGGCCAAAATATTGGAGCTTTAGCATCAGTCCTTCCAATGGATATTCAGGGTTGGTTTCCTTTAGGATTGATTGGTTTGATATCCTTTCAGTCCGAGGACTCTCAAGAGTCTTCTCCAGCACCATAGTTTGAAAGCATCAATTCTCTTGTGCTTAGCTTTCTTTATGGTCCAACTCTCACATCCATACATGACTACTGGAAAAACTATATAGCTTTGACTAGATGGACCTTTGTTGGCAAATTAATGTCTCAGCTTTTTAATATGCTTTAATATGCTGTCTAGGTTTGTCATAGCTTTTCTTCCAAGGAGCAAGTGTCTATTTAATTCATGGCTGGAGTCACTGTCCACAGCGATTTTGGAGCCTAAGAGTATAAAGTCTGTCACTGTTTCCACTGTTTCCCCATCTATTTGCCATGAAGTGATGGGACCAGATGCCATGACCATCATCTTTTGAATGTTAAGTTTTAAGCCAGCTTTTTTCACTCTCCTCTTTCACCTGCATCAAGAGGCTCTTTAGTTCCTTTTTGCTTTCTACCATAAGAGTGGTATCATCTGCATATCTTAGGTTATTGATATTTCTCCCACAAACTTGATTCCAGCTTGAGCTTCATCCAGCCCGATATTTCGCATGATGTACTCTGCATATATGTTAAATAAGCAGAGTGACAATATAAATCCTTGCCATAGTCTTTTCCCAATCTAAATCTCATTTGTATTTCTTCCTTTAGAAAGAGACATACTGTGTTTTATTGCACTTCCCAGATACTGCATTTTTACAAATTGAGAGCTTATCATAACCCTGCATTGAACAAGTCTATGGGTGCCATTTTTCAAGTGGTATTTGATCATTCCATGTCTGTTTCACCTTTTGGTAATTCCCACTATATGTCAAACTTTTTCATGATCGTTATTGTTGCTTTGGTGATCTGTAACATCAGTATTACTGCTCTAACTTGCTGAAGTCTCCTCATTGGTTAGTATTTTTTTAGCAATGCATTGTTTTTAGGTTAAAGTCTGTACATTGTTTTTTCAGACATAATGCTATTGCACACTTGATAGGCTAGTGTAGTGCAAACAGCTCCTGTGTGCTCTGGGAAGCCAGAACATCCATATGAGTCACTTTACTGCCGTGTTCACTCCACTCCAGTGTTCTGGAACTGCACCGACACTGAGGGGTGACTCTACCTCTTTCCTTTCTGAAAAACAGGTGACTGTCTGTTCTAAAAGCTTTAACGTGGGCATAAAGATGAGTCAATCTGTTGCAAAGACTGATGCTCCAGAGGGTGGGTGACCGGCTTCAAGGAGTAGCTTGGGAAGTGACAGATGCTGATGAAGGGCATAACTGACAGGGTTGTCACCATAATGTCCTATCATTGCAAGTGCTTAAAGTATAATAATTATGTTTTGTTGCACTAGTGAATACTTCTGGGCAAAGATGGATGTCTTTTTTTTTAATTATATGTTTAATTGATGCTAATCCATAAAATATATTTTTGTTATAAAAAAGCAATAAATGTGCAAAGTAGAAATAGGAAAATAAAAGAAAATCTCATAAAAGAAAGATTACAAAATACTGCCAGAAAGTAACAGCTTTATAATGCTATAATATTATTTGGATAACACTAGAACCAGTTTAATAATTTTTTATGCAAAACAGTATTTTATTAGCAGAATTTTTATTTATTCTTAAAATTCGCCATGTCATTTATTAATTTTCTACAGCTCCATTCTTAATAGCTGCCTAAAATTTCATCATAGAGAGAGAGTAGAATTAATCTCAAACTTAGACATCTATTTATTTTCCAAATTGTCACTTTTATCAAAAATCTTGAAATGATTAGATGGATATGGGTTTGTTCACTGTAAGCAAATCAGAGAAAGGGTTTTTTGGGAAACAATTGAAAGCTTTGTTTATCTGTTGTCTCTCCAAAGGGATTTACCCTACTTTGGCTCATTAAGCACCATTCATGTGTCAGGCTTAGAATTCTGTTTCACAAAGAAGTTCTCTCAATATTAAGTTTATTAAACATGATGCAGTCATAATGACAGCTAATATAATCTTCTTTACTTTCTCTGTTTCCACAAAACAGTGGAGCAAGATAGACAAATTAGAAACGCTCTTTATCCTAAGACTCACCACTCTCTCTACATTAGAGGGTTCTTCCTGTAGTTTTCAGGATTAGCTGGGTGCTTGTGACCTGCTTTCTCTGCATCCAACAGCACAGCTCTTCCTTCCAATCTCTGCTCACTGCAGTCTTCATATCACCTGGATTCTCCCTGGCAATGTGAGCAAAGGAAGCTTGTGACAATCTGCACTTGCTCTAACAATAGTCTGTGGTCAACATTTTCACTGTCTCTAGTTAGAGTATTCTTTGGCAATGAATGATGAAGAACCAAAAGCAGAGCCAAGAAACTCGGATCCCTACTCTTCTGTTTATAGCCAATTTATGATTCTATATTCTTTATGTTTCTTCCTCAACTCAAACTTCTTAGAATTTTCTCACAGAGTGAAAACCAGAAACTGTTGTAACATCCCCACCTAAAAAGCACAAAACAGCTCATACCTAACTAGAGTTTTACTTAAATTCTATTTTTCACTTTCATGAAACTTTTCTTTCATAAACCTGCATGGGTGCAATTAGAACACTTGAGAAGAGAAAAACTCCCTCAAAAACACGCCAAGAGATTTCATTCAAGTTTTCAGAGGAGAGATAACTAACACTGAGGTAGAAAGCATAGTCAGGGAGAAGAAATACTTTATGAGGGGGGTACTTATGTGTAAAAGCAACAGTTTTGAGAGAGCAGCTGTGGAGGTGATTATGACCCAGCCTTCATTATTCCCCTGGTGAGAGAATGATTTACTGTTTCAACACCAAAGAAATGATTTTGAGTTAATACTTACCACATTGTCCAGTCACTGAGAAAACTACAGGCACCATTTTACCAATGAGGGACCCATCTTCCAGGGTTGGACAGCTGTCCTGTGTTATCACCTGGTGGCCAAAGACAGAGATCTGACTCTCAGGTCTTTTCCCTTACAGCTCTCCATATTGCTAAGTGGGATCTATCTCTGTTGTTCGCCATCATTTCCCAGCATCTTTCTTATCAGGCTTTTCCTCCACCCTCTCTTGTTCCCCAGCTCCCCGTGTACTCATCTATATCACTGATGACATCCTGCCAGTGAAAATGGATGAAATTATCTTACAGTGGGTCCATTTCATCTTTATATCTAGGACAGCTACTGTGAATATCTGCACACAAACAGCTTGATGAACACATCTTCATGGAGCTTATGTAACTGACTGACTCATCCAACATAATATAATTTTACTTAACCTACTAGTGCTTGATAAGTAATTCAAGTTTGGGGTTCCAGGAGAGGTCCTGGGGTTCAGGGATTGTTATCATACCCACTTGAATATGTGATTTAGTTTATAGTTTAACTTGGGTTACAGGAAGAGTGAGGACAGAGGAAAATTATAGGAACCTTATAAAAGATGTTAAAAATTCAAAATTATACCTATTTTTCTATATATAAAGAGAATTTGGACTTGCTTTATGTTTATTTGTTCTGAAATACCTAGAATCTTTGATCAAACCAATAAATGTAAAGGCTAAGTTGATAAATTTCTATTTCTGGCCTTTTCTCAGCCTGTGTCCCATCTCAGCTCTTGTAGCCTCTGACGTGAGCCTTGGCTTCTAAGTTTGATAGGTCTCATTTGTTTTTGCTTTTATTTCTTTTGTTTTGGGAGAGTTATCTAAGAAAATAGTTGCTGTGATTTATGTCAAAGAGTCTTTTGCCTGGGTTTTCCTTTATGAAGTTGTTCAGTCGTGTCCGACTCTTGCAACCCCATGGACTGTAGCCTACCAGGCTTCTCCGTCCATGGGATTTTCCAGGCAAGAATACTGGAGTGGGTTGCCATTTCCTTCTCCATGTTTTATAGTACTCAGTCTTATATTAGGTCTTTAAACCATTTTGAGTTTATTTTTGTGTATGGTATGAGTGAGTGTTCTAATTTCATTCATTTTCGGGTGTCCAGTTTTCCCAGTACTACTTACCAAAGAAGCTGTATTTTTCTCCATTCTTGTCTACTCTTTCATAGGTTAATTGACCATAGATGTATGGAGACCAGTGTTTGAAAACTGCAGTTTTTTTCTTATTCAACATCGGGAAGGATAGTTTTGTTCTATTATGCTAAGCTTAAGTAAAACTGTACATTTGGGGCATCTAAATTGGTATGCCAAGTTATAGAACATTTAACTTATTATGTGGATGAGACAGATTCAGTTATTCTTGGACTTTTTTGGGAAAGCTGCCCTTAGTAATGATTCACAGTAGTTAACAAATGATTAACAGGAAAATTGCCTTTCTGAGGCTTAATAAATGTTTCTAATTAAATACAAAGGATGAAATCAATTGAAATACCTAATGTGGAAAAACAACCTATATCTTGTTTAGAGTTCCAGAATATTCTCTTCTTTTTTAAAAAGAAAAATTAAAAATTAATTTTATTTATTTATTTTAGGCTGTGCTGGGTCTTCCTTGCTGCACAAGTTTTTCTCTAGTTGCAGTGAGTGCAGCTACTCTTTGAGCAGTGTGAAGACCTCTTGTTGTGGCGGCTTCTCTTGTTGCAGAGCACAGGCTCTAGGCATGTGGGTTTCAGTAGTTGTGACACATGGGCTCAGGAGTTGTGGCTCCCAGACTCTAGAGCACATACTGTATAGCTGTGTCCCACAGACTTAGCTGCTCTGCACCCTGTGGGATCTTCCAGGAGAAGGGATCTAATGCATGACTCCTGCATTATCATGCAGGTTCTTTTACCACTGAGCCACCAGGAAGCCCATCCAGCGTATTCTCTTAAGATACATGTACTCTAAACATGACCTAAATGAAGACTTGAGTACTGCTTAGCATCAGGGCTGTTTTTATGATTATGTCATTTGGGCCATTTATTTCAGACACTTTTTTCTCTCCAGAACCATTAACCAAAGTCACTAATAAGTAGAAAGGCAGAGTTAAGAGCCCCTTCCTCTCCCTTTCAATTTCCATTTAGCAGACTTATTAATGAGCAATAAAAGGGGTGAAAGGCAGGTGGTTTAAGAGAGAGAAACAAAATAAGAAAGATATTCATAATTTGTGAAAACAGATTCAGATCCTAGGCAATTCAGACTGGGCTGCCCCATATGCTCTGCAGGCTGAGATCACTGGAATTTGGAGCTCAATTTCTTACTTGCTTCTTTAGTTGTACCAAAGGGAAAACTTGTTTCTAGAGATTTCTTCTGTGCAGAGCAATTCTGTAAAAGCTGCTTCTATACCAGCTCTTTTTGCCAGCCTTCCACTCTCAGAAGAACAAACCACAACCACAGCCAACTTCTAGAAGCATCTCAGCCTCTCAGACAAGGGATTCTGTTCCTCTCAGCAGCTGACATAATCCAGGACCCTAAAGAAATTCTGAAAGTGTTTTCTTTTTTTCCCTAAATACTGCTCAGATTTTCAAATTAACTTGATATTTAATTTGTGGTCAGGGCTCTGCCCTCTGGTTTATGTGACGTCACCCTACTCTTTAGATAAATGCAGTTTCATTTTCTGCAATCAAGATATTTCCCAACTCTGTGTATCTGTATAAATTGCCTCAAAGCTCAGGGCCTGAGAGCTAAAAGCACTAACTAATGATAACAACCCCAAACACCCCAGGCAGAATATAAGATGCTACAGAGTGCCAGTAATCCTAGTGTAAAACTAATTTTCTTCCTTTCTGATAATATTGTAATATTAAAAGATCAGGTGAGGCCATTGTCTGCCCAGTAAAACAGTAATCAGACCATTTAAACCCCAGAAAGTCCTACCGCCCACACAGAGTCTATCTATTCTCCCTGTCCTGCCCCTTTTTGAAATATTGTCTGGGCTATAATATGGTACTGAGAGATATTGTGTACTAATGGATTTCTTTCTGTTAACAGGTTTTGGATTTAGGGATATATAGAGAAGCTGGAGAGCCACATAATTTGCTGCAGAAAGAAAACAGCCTATTTTACAAGATGGCGCAACTGGGTGAGGCTGAGGTCACTGCCCTCACTGAAAGGGCATTATAGGTGAGCTCGCTTTAGGGAGTTGTAATTAAAGTTTGTCTCCAGGGTTCAATCTTCACAATCTCCACTGGCAGTCTGATAACAAGCACTCTGTGCCCTTATAAGTCTCCATAGAGGAAGTTTCATGACTGAGTCTTAACAACGCATTGAAGGTTGAAGGCAGGTCTGCCGAGATTCTGCAGCAGATTTGGGAGTGGGATGGATGTGTGAGCTCCTCTGTGTGTGCACAAATGCTCCTGAGAGAGAGATGTCAGATTGGACTTTCCACACTTTGGACTCTGGGTTCAGATTCTCACAGAGCACAGAAAACTCATTTTGCAAACCCTTCACATTCTAATTGGTGCTCAGCTCATTTGTACTAAAAGTATTATCAAGGAATATCTAGGAAATTTGAGTTTAAGGGACTAACTATTTAGAATATTTTCGCTCTAGGAAGATCTACCAGGGAAAGGTATAGCTCTTCTGTTTTCTAATCTGTAAGGAAAACGTCTACCTGATATTATCACTTTATCCCTAATTACTTGTTGTTTAGAATTAGGTCCAGTTTCCCCTTATGCTTCCTTTACCTTCTAGAAGGTAAAATTGTCATCAGGACAAATCAAGAACTCACAATACCTTAACTCTATAGTCGGAATGGTGCTTGAAGGTTTATAAAGCAGTTTCTCCGAGATGGGGTGTGTAATGCACTGTACATGGTGTGAGGAAGGTTCTCAGTGGGTAACATTCAGGTCACGTGACACCTTCCTAACAAAGGTGAGATGGTAACTGAGGTCTGGTTTAAGAGACTTAGCCATTGTCATACAGCTGCCTGTAATTCTTTCTGGAACAAGGTGGGAGTGAGTTGATGAGAAGATAGAGGGAGGAAAGAAAGGTTTGGTATTCTTGCTGCTGCTGCTGCTAAGTTGCTTCAGTCGTGTCCGACTCTGTGTGACCCCATAGACGGCAGCCCACCAGGCTCCTCCATCGTCCCTGGGATTCTCCAGGCAAGAACACTGGAGTGGGTTGCCATTTCCTTCTCTAATGCATGAAAGTGAAAAGTGAAAGTGAAGTCACTCAGTCATGTCCGACTCTTAGCAATCCCATGGACTGCAGCCTACCAGGTCCTCTGTCCATGGGATTTTCCAGGTAAGAGTACTGGAGTGGGGCGCCATTGCCTTCTCCCCTTGACATTTGTGGTTTATGGTGGGATGAGGCTTCCAGCTGCATGCTATGAGGCTTACCCATTGAAAATTTATTTCTGGGTATTAAATTAAGGGTATATTTTCTCTTCTTCATGCTTTGCTGCATGTCCCAGATTTTCATTTGTGAGTAGAATAACTACTAGTGTAGTATTTAAAATACATCTTAAAGAAAACATGTCCCAGTATCTTAAATACTTCTATATGAAAGATTTATCTAAAATGTGGTCTAAGTTCCCTCTGTCACTGTCTCATCTCAATCCTCCTTAGAAATAGAGGAAATGCAGAGCAAGACCTTCCACTGCTCATAGGATAGGAAATTGCCTAAGTCACAGAGCAGGCTGAAGAGCTGATGGAGTTGGAGTTTATACTTAGGTTTAGAAACAAGGAAGTCTCTGTTCTGAACTTTTCATAAAAGTACTATATTGTGTGCAAATCTTGAGAAGTTGAACAAAGAACTCTGTAATTTTTATGCCTGAAATTCACAGAGTGCTTTCATCTACTAGAATGTTTCCCAGTCAGACCTTCCCTCCTAAGACCTAGAGACCCAGGAATCTCCAAAACCGTTTTGCTCTTTTGACCTCAGGCATTTCATATCAAAAAGAGATGTACCCACCTATGTGCCACAGTCTTCATTTAAAACCTGTGTTATCATTATATTTTATCAAGACATTGAGTAATGAGAAATAGATCACAGAATTTTAGATTAGTCCAGATCATATAAAATAATAGGATTCAACACCCTCATTTTACAGGTGAGGAGTGGCCCTATGTATAGAACTGATGTTAAGCTAATTTGCAGCAGACTCAGAATTAGAAATCTGTTCTTTCAGTGAATGTCTTAAATCAAGTATAATATACACATGGAAGCAGACTTAGGTCATAGAATTAGAAATCTTGTGATTCCTAGCCCAATAATCCCGTACCTACTCTAACAATACTAATGATAAGTTACATTTGTGTAGTTCTTTATAATTTATTTTATATTGTTCTCACATGTATGATTTCGCTTAATCTCATGATGGTCCATTTTTATCCATGTCATGGATGAGGAGAGTGGGTCCAGGCTCATCTAAGGTCATAGAGCTGGTCCCGGGAGCACAGAGGGGCAATTGCTGGGGGAGCCTGCATTCTGTCCTACGTACTGTGTTCTGCGTCGAGTCTGAGAACACTGCTCCTTTCACATGGTAGCCAAGGTGGGGCCATCACCCAAGTTCATAGAGTAGCAGAACTCAGTCTTGGATTCCAGTCCTGCCACTGGGTCAGGTCACCTCTAAGGAAAGAAATACATTTCTTGATTCTCATCCCAGTTGAATACCTTCTTGGCATTATTTCTGCATCCTCTGCATCCTCTTAGGTAAGTGGTCAGATTATTAATTTTTTAAATGTGCAAGCATCAGATGTCAATGCATTGTTGAGAGCTGTAACACTGGGAACATTAGCCTAAGTCAACAAGGTTTTCACTCTAACAGAGTAGAATTCATTCATCTGAAGGAAAAAAAAAAAAAGCATCTAGGGAAAGGTGCTTCCAAGTCACATTTTTTAAAGCACACAGTTCAGGTGAGCTAATCACTGTTTGATTAACCCCTTTGGATGATCCATGAAATAGCAGAGAAAGTACCTTTTAGATGCATAAAGCTGAAGGGTACATTAGTTTGCTAGGACCGCCATGCAAAGTACCACAGTGTAGGTGACTTAACAGAAACTTATTTCCTCACATTCCTGGAGGCTGGAAGTCTCAGGTCAAGGTGTTGACAGGGTTGGTTTCCTGTGAGGACACTCTCCTTGGCTTGGAGACACCATCTTCTCTATTTGTCCTCACATGGTCTACCCTCTGTGTGTGTCTGTGTCCTGATCTACTCTTACAAGAACCCCAGTCTATTAGATTAGGACCCACCTTTATGACTTCATGTTAACTTTATTGCCTCTTTAAAGACCCTGTCTCCAAATAGTCACATTCTGAGGTACTGGCAGGTTTAGGACTTCAACATGTAAAATTGAATGGGACAGTTCATCCCATAGCAAAGGACAGATGCCTTCCATTCATTCTGTTCTGTGATGAAGCAGACCTGGTTGAGGTTTTCTGAAGTTTCTTTGTTCCCAATGTGTCACAGAGCTGTCATGTTATCTATTCATGAAATCACCTAATACAACCAGAAGTTATAAAATCCTAATATGCTAGCTCTAGGAGCCTGGACCAGTTTGAATAGCTGGAGGAGACACTTAACTCTACGTGGTATTGTGTCCCCAAGGTCTCTGAGCCTCAGGTCCTTACCTGGGTGTAGAGCAGGGATTACAGCCCTGCTGGCTTCACAGTTATTACAGGGATCAGATGAGAGAGCAGATGCTTAAGCACTTTCACACAGTGAAAGGCTTTGTCATAGTCAATAAAACAGAAATAGATGTTTTTTCTGGAGCTCTCTTGCTTTTTTGATGATCCAGCAGATGTTGGCAATTTGATCTCTGGTTCCTCTGCCTTTTCTAAAACCAGCTTGGTCATCTGGAAGTTCATGGTTCATGTATTGCTGAAGCCTGGCTTGGAGAGTTTTGAACATTACTAGCGTGTGAGATGAGTGCAATTGTGCAGTAGTTTGAGCATTCTTTGGCATTACCTTTCTTTGGGATTGGAATGAAATCTGACCTTTTCCAGTCCTGTGACCACTGCTGAGTTTTCCAAATTTGCTGGCATATTGAGTGCAGCACATTCAAAGCATCATCTTTAAGGATTTGAAATAGCTCAACTGGAATTCTATCACCTCCACTAGCTTTGTTCATAGTGATGCTTTCTAAGGCCCACTTGACTTCACATTCCAGGATGTCTGGCTCTAGGTGAGTGATCACACCATCGTGATTATCTGGGTCATGAAGATCTTTTTTGTACAGTTCTTCTGTGTATTCTTGCCACCTCTTCTTAATATCTTCTGCTTCTGTTAGGTCCATACCATTTCTGTCCTTTATTGAGCCCATCTTTGTATGAAATGTTCCCTTGGTATCTCTAATTTTCTTGAGGAGATCTCTAGTCTTTCCTAGCTTTAGATAGCTTTGCTGCTGCTAAGTCGCTTCAGTCGTGTCTGACTCTTAGTGACCCTATGGACTGCAGCCTTCCAGGCTCCTCCATCCATGGGATTTTCCAGGCAAGAGTACTGGAGTGGGGTGCCATTGCCTTCTCCTTAGATAGCTTTAGAGACTCTAAATCAGGGATCCCCAACCACTGAAGTTCCTTTGCAGTATTCAGTTCAGGTATTTCAGACCATGAAGCAAAGTCCTTTTCAGTTAAAAGCTGCTAAAAATAATACTTTTCTTTATAAAAATTATATTGGAAGGGTTATGAAGAAAGGAACCAGGTAATTTTAGAAAGAATATCAAACAGTAGAAAATGAAATTAATTTTCTTTTTTCCATTTGCTTTTCACCAATAGAGTACATAAGGATATAATCACAAAATATGGCTAGCTTAATAAAATGGAGGAGGGTGATGATATGCCATTAACCGCCCCTCCCAATCCCCACCAGAAGCTTTATTTTTAAATGCTTCCATTACAATGGAAATAGCTTCAGATTTCAGCCAGTGAGGCTCAATCATTCTTGGAGGGTTTATTTTTCTCCTTAACTTAAGTGACATTTAAATATATAGCATTTCATGTGCAGAGCTGTTTGGGGGTAGCTGGTTATGTTAGCAACAAAAGAATAAGAAAGTGCACTTACTGTGAAGGTAGCTGTCCTAGTGCTTTTCTGTTTCGTGTGTGATTCTTTCTCACAATAACTTTGTTCACAGCACCCACAAATGCACATGTAGTCACATTTTATAATAGAGATCTGAATCATATGTCTAAGCAACCCAGTTTGTGACACAAGTCAGCCTCTAATAGACAATATATTTTCTGTTTTAAAGACTCAAATGAAACTTTTCACGTTCTTCTTTGAGGATAAAGAGTTACACTTGAAGTCATTTTTTGCCCAAACACATTCAGAGATAAGGCTCCACAAGCCCTGACATTATTTTGTTATGTGCATCTGTTAAGGAACTGAGATACAACACAGCTACTGAAAACTGATGATTGTGGACCTTGACAGTACTTCACTTCCTCTGTGTTCTGATTATGCACTGAGAAAACCTGTATCTCTTCCAGTTCAGCTAGAATTTGGTAGAATTCAAGAACTCCAAGGCTTGGCAGAGATCTGTCCTATTGTTGGGTATCATCTTCCATTTTAGAAAAGTCTCTTGGTTGAGTCATTGTTAAAGCATTTGATTCTCTTTTCATTCTTGGGACCCAGTATCCACAGGTCACGTTTCTATAGGCTCTATAACTGCTTTGCCACACAAATTAAACACTAAGATATTTCATACATATATGCCAGTGTTTCAGTTCTTGTCAACGTTTTTAAAATATAAAGATTACAATCTGATATTAACATCTGAATCTGTTGTGCTCCTTTTATGTGTGAAAATGAGAAACCCTGTTGAGGTGCAAGATTTCTTATCCTTTTTGTTACCCTGTTTTTAATTTATTCCAGGGAGTAAAATGATTTTGCCAATCAATTTATTATAGTGATAAAGCATATCTGTGAATCAGAATGATCAGAAATCTAAGAGATCTACAGGCTGTTTGGCATTTAACCCAGCCCCACTAAAACCTTCAGTGGGTTTTTCTTCCTCTATAGAATAAATACAGCCCTGGTTTTTTAAAACTGTGCCTCCAATAGTGATATGATTGCTTCACATGAAGAAGGAAACCTAGAAATATGTTGCCTTAGGAGAAGGACATTAAAACTTTTAAACATGTTGATTTTGTCTTTTTCTCCCTCAGGTGTACTTCAAAAGGAGGCAGCCAGATATCACTCACAGTGACCTTGTGGTTATGAATGTTCCCAGTGGACAGCCCTCAGCCTTCACAATTCTTGAGTCAACACTGTGATTCTACCATGAGTTTGTGTCTATTCCAAAGGGTTTCTTTCCAATAGGGTTTGCACTGCATAAACTATATTCTACTTTTTTTACACCAGCAACAAATATTTACACATGACAAGGTGTTAGTTCTCCAACTTCACTCAAAATTTCAAGCTCTTGAAAAAGGATTTATTATATTATTTATATGTTATAATGTTTTCTTTCTTATGCAAGTGAAAGGCACATGCAATGGATAAAAGCTGTGTCCTAGATTTTGTGTCTTGAGAGACTCCAGAGCCAAACTCATTTTCTAAGATTTGAGACAAAGCTGTCATAGATGGTTTTTACTGTTCCCAGAATTACATATTACTTTCTGATTTTATCAGGGATTCTGTTTACTTGAAGACTGTGTGAAGTGGCTGTTTTGTGTCTCCACTTCCTTTAACATGATTAGGATCCATTTTTCCACCAAAAGACCTCTGGTTAAAATATTACAGAGAAACCTGATAGGAAAAAACATACAATATACTATAGTTTAAGTAACCAAAAAAAAAAAAAAAAGGATATATGGTTAAATACAGAAGGACAATATATATTATATTGGACATAATATATGTCCAACATATATTGGACATAATATATGGACAATATATATGTTCTAAGAGAAAAGGAAAAGAAAATATGCTTTCTCAAGATAGGAGCCCTTCTAGGGGATTTGCTAATGAAGGACAGACATGTGCTAGACTGTCTTTTAGACAGAAGATTTTAGTTTTTTACATTAAAAATAGTGGTAAAGTATATATAACAAAATTTTCCATATAACCATTTTTAATCACACAATCCAGTGGCATTAATCACATTCACACTGTTGTGCAGCCATCATTGTCTGGGTCAGTTCAGTTCAGTTCAGTCACTCAGTCGTATCTGACTCTTTGCGACCCCATGAAGCGCAGCACGCCAGGCCTCCCTGTCCATCACCAACTCCTGGAGTCCACCCAAACCCATGTCCATCGAGTCAGTGATGCCATTCAACCATCTCATCCTCTGTCATCCCCTTCTCCTCCTGCCCTCAATCTTTCCCAGCGTCAAGGTCTTTTCAAATGAGTCAGCTCTTCGCATCAGGTGGCCAAAGTATTGGAGTTTCAGCTTCAGCATCAGTCCCTCCAATGAACACCCAGGACTGATCTCCTTTAGGATGGACTGGTTGGATCTTCTTGCAGTCCAAAGACTCTCAAGAATCTTCTCTAACACCACAGTTCAAAAGCATCAATTCTTTGGTGCTCAGCTTTCTTTATAGTCCAATTCTCACATCCATACATGACCACCGGAAAAACCATAGCCTTGACTAGATGGACCTTTGTTGGCAAAGTAATCTCTCTGCTTTTTAATATGCTATCTAGTAACTTTTGGTAATTATGTGCTTCCTATTCAGTGTGTTATTTCTGCCTAGTCATTTTGATACGTTTCATTTTCCCAGGAGTAGCTCTGTTTCCTGTGAGTTTTTGAGCTTCATTGTCATAAATTTATTCATAATATCTTATATGTTTAGTCTTTGCAGCATCTCTAACTGTGTTCTTTTGGCTTTTTAATTTTCTTTGAGACCTCTTTTTTATGAATAACCTTGCATGAATTTTTCCTGTTTTCAGAGAATCAGCTTTTTGTTTGATTGCTGCTCTTTCTTTTTTCCCTAGTTCATTGTATCATTCTTTCTTTCCTTCAACTTTTCCTTTACTTTGAGGTTTCTTTTCTATAAATTCTTAAATTGGAAACAGATTAATATGTCATTATTTTTGTAATATAAGTATATAAAGCCAACTTTCTCCCCCCCAAGACCTACTTTAGCTGTAACCTGCAAGTTTTGATACTCACCACCAATCAATAGCCATAACATTATACATTTTCTAAGTCCAAATTTAATTCATTAACTATATGTTTTACCCATGAGTTATTCATAAGTATAATGTTCTCTAAATTTCAAATGCTAATGGAGTTTTTTTCTATTAGATTGACCCATGTGGAACAGCTAACATTCAGCCTTTTTATAAGCCATACAGTGGTACTTTCATGTGGTTCAACCTAATAATTTTCTTTTGTTATTAATAACATAATGTCATTTTGGTTAGACAACATTAGATTGTGGATTTTAAATCAAAGGTAACCACATTCACACAAAAAGTCCTTGTTATTTATGGGGCTTAAAATGTTATAAATATGTGTGTAATCAGTAATTTTCAAATAAAAGCACTCTCTGAGTACTGGAATGTTTTCTGACATGTGTTGCAGGCTGGTTCTCTGGGATGCAGGCTGGGATGGAGTTTAGTGCTGGGATGAGTATTAGGGGTGCCCTTGCAATGAACACTTGTGGCATCAGGAGGGAATAAACAGGATAGGGCAGAGGGAAAGATCAAGATGGATCACCGGCCAGACGACCTTAACTGACCCCATGGAGAGCTAGAGTGAAGATGGCCCTTCAGGGTTATCCTGACATGTCCAGTGGCCAGGATGGGACCTCCACCTGGACGGGATATTGCATAGAAGCTGCCCCCAGAAGGCCTGGTGGCTGAAGACTGCCCACCTGCAACACTTCCAGCAACTGGAGAACGAGTCCTTGAAGGGAGGTCTGGGCAGCCCATCTCCATGTTACACAACAGCATGTGTCACAGTTCTAGACGTGGGTGATTAGGCTGTGCTGTGGGGGATACTCTTGGTGACTGACATGTAAGTCAAAATGATGATTCAGTGATTCTTCTCAGTGCCCTTTTGTCCAGAAAAAGTAGAGAAGAAGATCCATGTAGAGGAGATAGCCTCATTGCTAGGCTCAGCCCAGTTGTCACCCCTCCTAGGAAGTAACCTTAAGATTAATCCTTGTCCTAGGTAACCTGGATTTCTATAATACCCTGACCGCCTCTCATTTGTTAAACTGAACCATCTTTGGTTAGTGTCTTGTTGTCACCATCTTGAGATACTTCATTTTTGAACAAGGGTCCCTGTTCTTTCCATTTTGCACTGGGTCCTATAAATTATGTAACCTGCCCTAATTACGAGTATTCATAAGCATTCTGTTTTCTTATAAAACTAAGTGAGAAAAAGACTTTAAACTGTGCCCTATTCACTTTTTAATTCCATCTCCCAGCACAGTATGTGTCACATAGCAGGTGCCCCATAAATGTTTGCTGAATGCATGAATGAATGGTAACTGAGAACAAACCTTCCTTCACAACTTCATAATTGTGATGTTTTAAGTGGTAACCTGGGATAACAGAAAGCCCTGGTTTTGGAGTCAGTCAGTCACAGATCTGCACGCCAGTTCTTTCTCTACTACTCACTAGCAGTGTAAGTGCCCAAAGAATGTACTGTTCAGAGTGGGACACTTGAGAGTGAAAGGAAAGCAATAACCAGCCAAGGTGCCAGGAAAATAAACTGTACCATCCTTGACAAAATGAGCTCTGGTCACCCCATAGCCATGTAGCTGCAGTTACATGCTTGGGTAAGTGTCTCAACCTCTGAATCTCAGCTTCATCTGGAAAATGAATATAGTTTCTGTACTTCAGTTCTTTGGTTGGGACGATGGATAGACCAAGAGTATCTAAAGACACTAGGTGGAATCATTGACCTTGGTGATTCCTAATTACCAGGAGAGGAGAGCAAAATGGATGTGGATGAAGGTATGTTTGTAGACTGTAGAAGGTGTGTTTGAGGAGGTCCTCATGCAATGGCCTAAACCAAACTGTTCCTCCTTCACATATAAAAATGAAACATGCACACGAGGAGCACATGCTCTGGAGTCAGGCTTTCAGGGACAATTACTGGTTCTTCTGGGCACTGACTGGGGTTGGTTATGATTCTGCTACCTGCTAACTGTGGGCTCTTAAGATTAGGAAGCCTACTGTGTCTCCGTTTCTCTGATAGTTGAAGTGAGGTTAGTACAGTTCTCAGAGGAGTGTTGCAAAGGTAACTGTGACAGTGACACAGCGTGGTCTGTGGGCTAGTGCCAGTCTATGGTCTTTTTGTAACTATGTTAGAAATAAGTACAGGAAATTCAAGAAAACTAGACGCGTGCAGCCATCTGTTATTGCTGTGACATCTACACTCAGGAGGGGTGGGATCCTGAACAGTCCAGAGACCAGTGTGACTGTTGCACTTGCAGAGGGAAGGTGCACACGATTGAGCTGAGCACTAGCCATGCTCAGTGGATCATTGATTAGGTTGCAATGGGCTGAAAATATAAAATTAAATAAAACTGATTCTTAACCCCAGACAGGTGAGAAGCACTGCTTTTGAACTATGCTGGATTTGTGATTAGCGCCCCATCAGTACTACCCTCTACAGCACTGCCTTCTTTATTAATTGTTACCATCATATTTATGTTTAAAATTAGACCACACAGGCTTCCAAAGGCCCTATTATACATTATCGATATTTTTAATAGCATTAAAAAGTTAGAAATAATTGAATTTGGAGGGCTTTTTTTTTAATCTAAAAATAGTACTATGCTTATATTTACACTAATGCTATTCTTTTTTTAAAATAAATTCATTTATTTTAATTGGAGGTTAATTACTTTACAATATTATATTGGTTTTGCCATACATCAACATGTATCCCCCACAGGTATACACGTGTTCCCCATCCTGAACCCCCTTCCCTCCTCCCTCCCTGTACCATCCCTCTGGGTCGTCCCAGTGCACTGATGCTATTCTTGAATCAGCAGTATGGTCCTAATGTTGAAGAAGATCCCTGGAAACACAATAGACCCCCTTTAGGTTTTATGTGTAAGCTGTTAATTTTCCTTTAAAAACAGAAAAAATGTGGATTAACCGAGCTTTTGCTTTTTAAACCTAATGTAGTAAGGAAAAAAAAATTTTTCCCCAAAACTAAAACAGCAACGTGTGCTGAAAAGCTGGGAGAAATACATATTTTTTGAATTTAGAACTAAAAAATAACATTACTAGAAAGAATGACATGCCTGAGTTCAATGAGACCTCCATCTATACTCCAGGCACAGATGACTTCCCTTAGGAGTAAAAATTGGGATTGTGTGATTTTTTAAGAACAAAGATTAAGACTTAGATATACTGAACATGTTTTACACAAAGTTTACTTTGGATGGTTCTGACTAAATTCACTCTTCACTTAGCAAACATGCTTACAATTATCCATTCCAATTGGTGGAAGCTTTGGGTATTTCAAAGCAGTGTTTAATTCAAAAATTAATCATATTTAATTATGGAGGATATTATGTAAAAAATATTTTTAAAATTAAATTTTGCAGAATACCTAGACAAAAAATGAGTCTCTGAGATGGAGTTTATATTACATTAGAAATATTGTAAGTAAGTAATGATAAACAGAGGACTGAAGATTTTTAAACCATATACTTTACAACTATAAAATATTTATAAATCCATGAGTTTATACTGATTCTGATAAGACATAGAATAGACAGGAGGAAGGGTAAGTTCTTTTTTGCAATAGAATACCAACTCACAAATGTAGACAGGCTGACAGAAAAGTATCATATGGAAGCCATCATAAATCAGACAAAATTCATCATTGGCTGAATATACTGGGAATGTTCGGGGGTTGGGGGAGGCATGGCATTTTCATAGACTCAAAGTATCTTCCTTGATTAATTCTTTAGGGAAGAGTTGTATTTTTAAAGTGGAAAAACCTGGCAAACACCAGGCTAAGCAGAGTAAACATTACTAATAATGAACCTACCGACACCCTTGGAATTTTTTCTTGCTTCTTTAAAAATTTGTTTTATTTAAGCATAGCTGATTTACAATGTTGTGTTAATTTCTGCTATTCAGCAGTGATTCAGTTATACATATACATTCATTGTTTTTCATGTAAGTTAAATAAACAGGTGACAATGTACAGCCTTTTCTTCTTTCTCAATTTTGACCCAGGTAGTGGTTTCATGTCTGGTTCTAACTCTTGCTTCTTAACCTGCGTGTAGGTTTCTCAGGAGACAGGTAAGGTGGTCTTGTGCTCACATCTTTAAGAACTGTCCACAGTTTGTTGTGTCCACAGTTTGTTGTGTCAAAGGCATTAGTGTGGTCAATAAAGCAGAAGTAGACTGAGCAGAGACCATATGGCCCGCAAAGCCTGGAAATGTTTTGACTTCCTGTTTACAGGAAAACTCTGCCCACCCTGCCCTAGGGCTCTGCTATTCTAAGCATGGACCAGCAGCACTGGCTTGGCCTGGAAGGCTGTTAGGAACATGAAGTCTTGTCTCTACCCTAGACCTACTGACTCAGAAATCTCCAGATCCCAGGGGAGTCCTGCTCACATTACAATTTGAAAAGTGCTGGTTTAGAGGCTCTATTCAGGTCATCCTGTGGTTGCACCCTCTCCCTGGTGCAGGCAGCCAGAGAGGACCAGGGGGTGTGGCCACCTGGAGCCCCACCCTCTCCAGGCCGTGCTCTGAGCACCTGGACCCTAGAATCCCTGCTCCCAGTGCTAGTGCAGGCCTCCCTCCTGGGGCCCATCTCCCAGCCAGACAGGTGGTCAAGATACAGCTGTTTGTGAGGCGGGAAGAGGGCGGCCTGAACTTGGACTTGAAGGCTGGAGGTGCTCTTGCTTGAGCAGCAGATTCCTCAGGGCACAAAGAGGGTCAGAGCCAGAGGTGGGAAGAGCAGGGGGAGGGCTGGGGCTGGGGCAGCCCCTCCCTCTGCTGCCCTGCCTTCTGGCTTGGAGCTCAGTGTCCAAAAATCTCATTCTGCCAGTTATTAATAGTTAGGAAGGTGTACTTGACAATTTTGTTTGACTGATTTAAATATTTAAGCATATAGTATGGGCTTCATTTATACTCTTGACCATGGATCACGGATGTGAGTGACAGGTCTGTTAAATGCTTCTCAAAGTGTGTTCAGAGGACCCCCTCCATCAAAACCCACTGGGTTGTTGGTTAAAAATTCAAATTCCCAGGCACCACTTGTGTAACAACCTGGATCAGATCTTTGGGGCTGGAGCCCAGGAACCTGCATTCTGACCCCTCCCCTGGTGACTCTGACCCACAGCAGAGCTACAGGAGCACTTGTAATGGAGGTGGGAGAAAGCATCAGGAGAAGAGGGCGGTCCCAGGTCAGAGGAATGTGCTGACCAGGAGCTCACACCTTCCTGCTTCTCTCATGATTCTCCTCACAACCTGACCTGACCCCACCCCTGGGGGCTGGATGCAGGGAAAAGCTTCTAGAATGGCACAAGAGTGTCTTTCTGCTGACCATGAGGCTCTCAGGGGCTGCCCTGCGGAAGGAAGGACTCAAGTCAGGGGCAATAGGAGCAAAGGGGCTGTGGGCACCTGAAGGGGCCACACGGACCCACCCAGGGTGTCAGGCTGAAGCCGCTGAGCAGATCTTTGGGCAGGGAGACCTCCTGGTCCCGTGGGATGCAGGAGGAGCTGGGACAGACTGTGTGGTCCCACCTGCCTGGGCTCAGAGGCTGCATCTGTCAGTTATGAGTCTATGACATTGATCAAGGTCCTTAAGCTCTGTAAGATGAGGCTCCTAATATTCTCCGAGCTTATGTTAAAGTTAAATGCGATAGTCTTCTGTTCAGTCCTGTGACACTGGCAGGAATAGGCAAGTGCCATGGTCTTCGTACTGCCAAGAATCTCTGTAGCCACCGATGAGCCCAGAATTGGCATGATAAATAGTACAAGAAAGCCCATTTGGGCACAGCCCTGAAGGCCAACCCTTTTGGAAGCGCTTCTCATGCCAAGAGAATCGTGCTCAAAAAAGTAGGGATTGAAGCCAAACAACCAAATTCTGCCATCAGGAAATGTGTCAGGGTTCAGCTCACCTAGAATGGCAAAAAATCACAGCCTTTGTACCCAGTGATGGTTGCTTGAATTTTATTGAGGAAAGTGATGATATTCTGGTTGCTGGATTTGGTTGTAAAGATCATGCTGTTGGTGACATTCCTGGAATTTGCTTTAGGTTGTCAAAGTAGCTAGTGTCTCTCTTTTGGCCTTATACAAAGGCAAGAAGAAAGACCGAGATCATGAATTTGGATGATGAAAGCATGATAGTAATAAATTTTCATATATCCCCCCCAAATTAAATGTGATAGTTAATTAAAAATACATCCTGCCACACAATAGAATAAGGGGCAGCTGCTATTTACTGGGACACTCATTACCTTACACCTCTGCACTTCTTGATGTTCGATATCATAGCCACTTGCCACTGACTGTGCTCAGTCACGTCTGATTCTGCAACCCTATGACTACAGCCTGCCAGCCGGCTCTGTTCATGGAATTCTTCAGGCAAGAGTACTAGAGTGGGTTGCCATTTCCTCCTCCAGGGCGTCTTCCCCATCCAGACATGGAACTTGCATCTCCTGTGTCTTCTGCATCGGCAGGCAGATTCTTTACCACTGACACTCTTTACCTGGGAAGCGCCTGTCACTGGCTATCAGCCAGTGGTCTTATCAAGACCAATTTCCTCAAACCCACAGAGGGTGCTAGTGGTAAGGAATCTGCCTGCAACTGCAGGAGAACCAACAGAGGCAGGTTTCATTCCTGGGTAGAAAGATCCCCAGGAGGAGGATATGGCAACCCACTCCAGTATTTCTGACAGAAATACCATCCTCTGTCCATGGGGTCCCAAAGAATCGTCATGACTAAGTACACACACACACCTCAGACCCCAGGCACAGGAAGGTTCCAGTCACAGACGTGTGCCAGACCTGTGCTTGGCCAGTGGCCTGGAGCTCTGAGTTTCTTTGCCTAGGAGTGACTCCTAAAGTTACTGCCGAGCTGCTCATCCTGTATATTTCCCAGGATTTCCCTCCCAGCAAGCCACATCTTGGGACTCAAGCTTGGGTTTGTGAACTAAGGCTGTGGTGGTTTAGTTGCTGAGTCTTGTCCAACACTTGTGAACCCATCGACTGTAGCCTGCCAGGCTCCTTTGTCCATGTGGGATTCTCCAGGAAATAATACTGGAATAAGTTGCCATTTCCTTCTCCAGGGGTTCTTCCCAACTGAGGGATCAAACCCAGGTCTCCCGCATTGCGGGTAGACTCTTTACCATCTGAGCCATCAGGGAATCTTTTAAAAGAAGTAACTATAGGAGTGTAACCCTTGGAGAGGCACTCATACACACTGTAGACTATTCTGTAGCCAGCTTTTAATAACATGAGTGAATTGTTACTGTCAGCATTTGCCCATAAATCCTGCATGTGTGTGTGTGTGCTTAGTCATGTTCGACTCTTTGCGACCCCATGGATTATAGCCTGCTGGGCTCCTCTGTCCATGGAATACTGCATGGCTTGCCATTTCCTTCTCCAGGGGATCTTCCCAAACCAGGGATTGAACCTTGCAGCTTCTGTATTGGCAGGGAGATTCTTTACCACTGAGCCACCAGGGATACCCAACTAGGCTGGGCTGGTATGAAACCTCCAGGGACAACCATGCTATACTGAAAATCACCACCAGGGGGCAGAAGACTCATGTATCCAGGTGAGCCGCGTGGAAAGGCCATGGAATGAGGGGCCAGGAAGAACTCACAGAGGGCAAGAGGTGGCACAGGCTCCCACCTCACCCACCTCATCTACACCCTAGACACAGAAATGCACCTTCCTGCTCCTACAGAATCACCTAATTTGTTTATTTTGTTCCTCATCCAGATAGAATCCTTATAACTTAAACATGGCAAAGGCCAGTGGTTTGTAAAATCACCAAGGGAGCTCTGTAAACCCAGAGCCGAAGCCTCATCTCAGTAAAATCAGAATCTCGGGAGAGGGGAGACAGGATTCAGCACTTTAAAAAACCCACAAGAGAGCAGCCAAACAAGAACCTCTGTTGGAAGCAAAAGATCTCATTTCTTCCCAAATGGCAGCTGCTTTCATTGCTAGAAAATGTTAGTTGCTCAGTTTTGTCTGACTCTTTGCAACTCTATGGACTATAGCCACCAGAATTCCATGGAATTCTCCACATAAGAATACTGGAATGGGTTGCTTATTCCCTTCTCTAAGGGACCTTCCCAACCCAGGGGTCAAACCCTGGTCTCCTCCATTGCAGGCAGATTCTTTACTGTCTGAGCCACCAGGAAAGTGGAAGACAGTTTGATTTCTTCCTGTTCTGTTACTGACTCTCCCCAGTCAGACCCCAAAGGCCAGGGGGTTTCATCTGACAGCTGTGTGTGTGTGTGAGTCACTCAGTTATGTCTGACTCTTTGCAACCTGCCAGGCTCCTCTGTCAGCGGGATTTCCCAGGCAAGAATACTGAAATGGGTTGTTATTTTCAGCTTCAGAGGATCTGTGTGACCCAGGGATCAGGCAGGTTCTTTACTGATGAGCCACCTGGGAAGCCCCTCTGTCAGGTATGGCTTGTGCCCATAGAATGTGCTCCAGAGGACATGCTTTCCCCTTAAAACACCCCTGGGACTGCTGTATGTGATTCCTGTCAGTTGGGGCATGGGCGATTCTCACAGGACAGGCTCAGCTGTGCTGCCCGTGGCTCCAGATCATAATGTCAGGCTCAGCATCTCTGCACACGGCCCTCAGAGCTAAGGTGTCGGTGCAGCCATTTTGCATCAAGGAGTCTTGTCTGAAGGGCCGGGTGTGAGGTTTCTGCGCGAGGAGCCCCGTGAGCAAGTGAAATTTGACTCAGCACAAAGGGAGAGAAAAAAGATAACACTTTATTTCATTACGTGAGTATTAGTCACTCAGTCGTGCCCAACTCTTTGCGACTCCATGGAATTCAGCCTACCAGGCTCCTCTGTCCATGAGATTTTTTAGGCAAGGATACTGGGGTGGGTTGCCATTTCCTTCTCCAGGGGATCTTCCCAACCCAGGTCTCCTGCACTGCAGGCAGATTCTTTACCTACTTGGCTACAAGCCCTTGTAGCCCTTATTTCATTATCCAGATTCTATTTTACTCCCAGGGAATTGTTGATGGACTTTGTCGGTGACTGTTCTGTCACAGCCCAGCCTCCCTGAAAATTAAGGGCCCCACTTTATCTTTAATGACTGTTTTCTTTGTTACCTGTGAAGATAATCTTGATGAAGAGAAAGAGACCAATTTCTCCTCTATGCCTGAAGATCCAAAAGGGAAAGTATTGATACAATCAGTTTTGTTTTGTTTTTTAATCCATAAGGTAACTCCCTCTTGGCTGGAGCTTGATGTTGCTCCTAAAATAAGTGGGAGTCCGTGGTACCCTTCATTTGAGGAAGACAACCTGGTATTGCTTAAATGAGAAAGGGAAGGACATAGGCATCAGGGTACACAGAGAACTAGGTCTGGATTCCCAGATGAGAGGCTAAGACAGCCTCATCACTATGGAAACAGTGTGTCCATGCTTGTGAGACAGGAAGGAAGAGGGCACAGATATTGAGAAAAAGAGGACCCCACAAAAACTGGCTTGAACCAGTTAAAATCAAGATAGTGTTGAGCATGATCTGGTCTCTGATGTCTAACTCATTACACCTTCTTTATAACACTAAAAGTCACTCCCCCTCACCATGACTGGTGCTGTGATAGTTCCAAGGCTGACCATAGAAAGCCAAACAGTGATACCAAAGGGGAGTTGGGCTGCTCACCGATCAAAAGCCAATAAAGAGGCCAGGTTGGTGGAAAGGAACATTTACTTTATTTTGGATGCCAGTATGTGGAGGCGGGGAGGGTGGGCACCTCTCCAAAGGCTGACTCCTGCTACCTTGACAATGAATGGACAAGAACTTTTATAGACAGAGGGAGAGAGTTACATGTCGGAACAGCAGAGTCAGCACTGACAGTCATCTTGAAATTGGTCACTGGTGGTCTGACCAGCTTCATCTTGATTGTTTTAAACATACTTACTCTTCACTTCCAGGGTTGGTTGGTTCCCATTTCTCGAGGTCAGTTCTCAGGACTGTGGCAGCTTATGTCATGGCTGCAGTCCAGTCATCATGTAGTTCTTTCACCTGAAGAGTCTTTCAGTACCTATAAGACAGCTCACAGGATATGGCTCAGAATATTATCTATAGTCCTTGGGGAGGAATTAAGAGGTCCTCGACTATGCTTAATGACTACATTATTATTATTTGGTCTCCTTTAACTGTTTTCTTTTGCTTCTGCATGGTCTCACTTCTGGGATTAAACTTATTTTTTGGCTAAAGATTTTCCACAGACAAAAGGCAGGCAGAGGACATAGAGGGAAAGGACCATAGGGTCCTGCTCCATTTCAAAAGTGTGCAGTGGTTCAGTTCTTGAATACCCCTGTTCCTTTCCTGGAATAGCAAGAATATTCATTCCCTCATTATCATATGAAATTACCCAGCCCATGACAATTAACAACCTGTGTCCTCTCGCCTTCTGAGAGAGTCCACATTTTGACTGTGGAGTGTGTGTCTCCCTGAATAAGTCCATTTTCTTCCTACTTCAGCTCCCTCTTCAACTCTGTCCTGCAGGAAGCCAAAGACCCTCACTTGGAAGCTGGTCCCTGGTACTCCCACGTCTCCCAGGATGAGATATTTCCTTTTCCTGCACCACTTGTAATGTGGAGGATGAAGAATAGGGACTATAAATCTAACCTGATTATAAAGCAGATGATCTAGTTTTAGGAAGAGTTCTTATTTGTCTTCCTGGTATTGTTTCTTGAACTTTAGCAAAGTCTGGTTTCCACTTTTCTGGGCAAATATTTTTTTAAATGTATTCTGTTTTTAAAATCAACTCTGCTGTGGGATTTTTAAGGAAGGATGTAACTGGGTTCTCATCTGCTCCCCAGCTGGACAGCACACGCTTCATCTCCCTCTATGGCATTCTTTCATCCTGGCTCACAGACTCTGTAAGCCTGCTGCCTTCCCCTCTCTGAATTTCCAGACACCAAGTGGGAAATCAGGTTTTTCCATTTTACTTGTAACACAAGATGATGGTATGGGTGTCTCCTCTGCAAAGCGGCCAACTCATCTGGCTTCTGGCAGGAGGTAAGGCATCAGCTATACTTGGGAGAGGGGTTCTATCATATCCTGTATCCCCCCTACTTTGCTCTTGCCTGGGAGGTTGAGGATGGTGACCATTGGGGACAGGGATTGCCAACTCTCTGCCTCTTGTCCCTAGACCTTTGCTCTCCTCTGACTTGGGTTTCAATCTCTCTTCTCTGGAGGAAAATTTGGTTGGTTAAGTTTTCTTGAAAACTGTGCTGTTTATGCCAGCACCAGTGGCCTTTAAGCTATATAACCTCAAGAATTGCATTTTCATTCCTTTATCACAAACATTTATTCCATAGAAAGGACAATTTACTTACTCCTTGGAAGGAAAGTTATGACCAACCTAGACAGCATATTAAAAAGTAGAGACATTACTTTGTCAACAAAGGTCCATCTAGTCAAGGCTATGGTTTTTCCAGTGATCATGTATGGATGTGAGAGTTGGACTATAAAGAAAGCTGAGCACAGAAGAATGGATGCTTTTGAACTGTGGTGTTGGAGAAGGCTCTTGACAGTCTCTTGGACTGCAAGGAGATCCAACCAGTCCATAGTAAAGGAAATCAGTCCTGGGTGTTCATCAGTCCTGGGACTGATGTTAAAGCTGAAACTCCAACATTTTGGCCACATGATCCAAAGAGCTGACTCATTTGAAAAGACCCTGATGTTGGGAAAGACTGAAGACAGGAGGAGAGGACGACAGATGATGAGATGGTTGGATGGCACCACCAACTCAATGGACATGAGTTTGGGTAAACTCCAGGAGTTGGCGATGGACAGGGAAGCCTGGCATGCTGTGTTTCATGGAGTCGCAAAGAGTCGGACACGACTGAGCAATTGAACTGAAGGACAATTAATTTAATATTCTGATAAAATATCTTGCTATAATAACCTCCACTTATTGAACATCCCTTCTGCATCAGAAATTACAACAAGCACTTTCACATGAACAATAACTCCATGAGATAGTTATTACTTTTTGTTTTTTACTTGTTGCTTTGTTGTGGCACTTGGGACTTACGTTGTTTCATGCCAGATCTTTCATTGTGGTGCATGGACTCTCTTATATGGAGCAGGTAGCCTCAACAGCAGTGGTGCTCAAGTTTAGTTGCTCTGCTAGCATGTGGGCTCTGAGTTCCCTGACCAGAGATTGAAACTGACTCCCCTGCATTTCAAGGCAGATTCTTAACCAATGGACTACCAGGGAAGTCCCAGATATTACTTTTTAATTGTTATGCCCAGAGTCCGAGTCCCCAAAACTGAGAGAATAAGACATCCACAGCAATGCAAAAGCATAAAGGGGTTTATTGCTAGCTCGAGTTAGGGCCCAGGTCTCAACCAGCACAGTGGAATCCGACAAGAGCCCCGAGCTCTGAATCACATCTACTTTTATACAGACGGTTCTTTGTTCCTGTAACAGCATAGCTGATTGGCTAAACCATACGCGTGCGCGGGACTATTAAACCTCGCATCCCTATCCAGATTGGCTCGGGTCTGGTGTGGGTGGGGGGCTATGGGGATTTTTCTGTTTGGTCGAGCTGCACTGCCTGTGGGAGTTTCCAGTGCCTCAGCTTTCCTAGAGACTAAACCTCAGGCCTAGCCTGCCCCTTAGAGCCTGTCCTGGCTCCAGTTTGGTCCTAACATTCCCCCCTGTCTTCAGCTACATAGAGGAATCTTTCTCTATATTTTGGGGCAGGGCCTGATACTGTTGCCTCAGTACTAGTACCTGGACTATATTGATGCACTCCTTAACAAATGTGATAAGTCTATTTAGGATACAGGGGCCAAGAATGAGAATCAGTAGTAGCACTATGAGAGGGCCCACCAGGGTGGAAATCAGTGTTGTTAACCACGAGGACTGTTGGAACCAGGATTCAAACCATCCCTGTTGGGCCTCTCGCTCTCTTTTCCGCTGGGCTAGCCCGTCCCTTACTTTGGCCATAGATTTTCTTACTACCCCTGAGTGATTCACCTAAAAACAATGTTTTTCCCCTAACGCAGTACATAAGCCCCCTGAGAGACTTCATACTCAAGATACTTTTTGGGAATTGGGGCAGAGGTCTCTTTCTTCTGCTGCTGTGCATGGGCGTAGGCCTGCCTAGCAGAGCAGAAGTCTCTCTCTACCTGAGGCAACTATGACTGTGATAACTTTCTGTCAACATGGGGCATAGGACTGCCCCAGCTTGGAGTATAGATACTGAATTGGAAGCATTTCTGAGTTTCAAGTTCTAGATCTGAGTCTTGTATGATTAAAATCCTAATCCCTTGGTCTGCCATTTTGGTGTAACAGACCCAATTAGAAGTAGTTGGCGGAGTGATAACTGGAATTTACTAACTTCCAGCAGACATTGTTTTGAAAATGGTGGCATTTAAGCCTGACACGACTCAGAAAACTCAAGTGTTTAGCAATACAAGGTCTAATCTGAAAGTACACCCTTAGCATCACCTAGTTATTTTCCACGATATCTGAATGATAGCTACTCTATTTTGACTTTTAATTGTAAACTTTTCCTTAATAGCCAAAGCAGATTTTACCATTAAAGATGTCAGTGTTTCTCTAGGTATTAGAAGATGCAAGAATTGGGACTCATAAAATCTTCTCTTGAAAAGATCTAGCTATCTGAAGGCCTGTTCTGCCAGTTTTTTTTTTTTTTTTCCAGAGCACAGAGTGCCTCATTCCTGATTTTTACCCTGAACTCCTTTCAGGGGCATTGAAAGTCAGCAGTTGCAGCAGCCATGATTTAATCTTTGTAGATGTAGATGGCGAGTGTCAGTCTTCAGTTGGCAGAGCCCCTTTTTGCTCATAAACTTGACCATGATTATGAGGGGGCACTTCATGACCATTTTATCCCATGGTGTTGAGAGTGTCCATTCTCAGGTAAACAGGCCACTCAATGTGCTGTTACTGGACTAGGCCATAAAACAGTATTTAAAATTCTCTGGACCACCTGTATTACTAGCTTTTTGGTCCAGGAAAATATTTCCTCTTGTTGCTTCTTGCCATATCTAGAGTTACACTGTTACCATCATCGATCTCATATGGGACTATATATTATTCTATTAGAGGCCTC
>SJXO01005159.1:0-72247 GCA_006408615.1 Connochaetes taurinus | reverse complement strand
AGTCTTTTTTTTTTTTTTTCCCCTCAGTGTCAGGAGTTAGAGATGGTCTAGATAAGTGTTTCTGAGAGCCCTGGTCTCAAGGCACAGGGAAAGAAAATCAAGTTTTAACAAATGGTGGCAGGTTTAAACCACATGGTGGCCAGACAAAGCAAAATATCCATCAAAAATCACATCACAGATCACAGAGTTAAAACACACACATATAAACCCGGCAGTCTTCATCCAAGTGAAAGTGAAAGTGAAGTCACTCAGTCGTATCAGACTGTTTGCGACCTGTGGACAGCAGCCCACCAAGCCCCCCCCATCCATGGGACCCTCCAGGCAAGAACACTGGACTGGGTTGCCACCTTATTTTCCAGGGGATCTTTCCGACCCAGGGATCAAACCCAGATCTCCCACATTGCAGGCAGACGCTTTAACCTCGGCTCTACTAGGCAAGTCCTTAAATACAAAAATACAGTCTCTCAGAAAACCTCCTATAGAGACACAGAACTTCAGATCTAAGCACTAACATCAAAGATTTTAAGGGAGGAAAGGAAGCCAGGTTGAAAGAAGAAGGGGGAGGAGGCAGGAGAGGGGGCAAAAGGGGTGGCCTTATAGACATCTCCTGCCACCTACAGATACCCTGGCATTATGGGACTTTTCCCTGGGCTTTTAGAGAAGGGAGGACTGAACTTGGCCCTACCAGAAATCAGAACCAGAATTTGAGTTTTCTGCCAGGAGGAGGTGATCAGTCTCCAATCCTCAGCTCAGGCTGAGGGCCCTTCGATCAGACTTTTGCTTCCAGGACCAGGGGACTAGAAAAACAGGGAAGGATAGGAAGGGTTAAGGAGAGTAAAGAGAGAGGGAAGGAGAGAGAGATCAATAAAGTCTCTTGTTTCTTACCGGTCGGGGCACTCTGGCCAGTTGTCCACGTCAGGAGGAGACCAGGGACAAAAGGGTCCCATTTGCGGCCACTGGGTCTGGTCCATTGGCAGGCAAGCTGGCCCCTGAGTACCCCGAGTGGTCAAGATGTCGGTCTTGGTGAAGAAGAATCCCACCAGAGTCACCATTTGTTGCAGGAAGAGGGACCCCTTCCAGGGCCCGAAACTGGGCTCTTGCCTAACACTCGGAAATGAATTGTCCGAGGAGACATATGTGCTGACAAAGCAAGAGATTTTACTGGGAAAGGGCACCCAGGTGGAGAGCAGCAGGGTAAGGAAACCCAGGAGAACTGCTCTGCTGCGTGGCTCACAATGTACAGGCGGTGTCTCCTTTAAACCTTTCCCGAACTCTTCTGGTTGGTGGAAGAAAATCCCTGTTGAGGCAAAAAAAGTTTTACCCAAGTAGGGGACCTTGGTCAGGGTGTCCAATCTGTGGTCGGAAGATGACATCTCGGACTTGGTGTACAGTTCCCAAGTCAAAGGTGCCTTCTGAGGGCCAGCCTACATGGAAGGTCGGCCATTCTGCACTGCAAAAAGTTATTAATTTGTTCTTCTTCACCAGCACGGATAGATTCTGTGCTCTAGACTTAAAATCAGAAAAATGGTCAGTCATAACGGACAACAGAGTGGAAGTCTCTTGCCCCATGATTACAGGATAGAACACAGGAGACAAGACAAACACACAGAGAGCAGTGACAATGCCGGCACACACAAAGATGCGACAAACAGAGGAGAGACAAACCTCGGCCGAGAACACAGTACTAGGTCTTCCTGGGCCCCCTGAACCCTCCTATCCCTCTAGGTTATCTAACCAACAAGGCGTTCACAGAGCCAGCCGCCTTCCCAGCACGATGCCGGGCCTTGGCCTTACGCTGGTCTTAACCAGAGAACAGAGCCAGCCGCCTTCCCAGCACGATGCCAGGCCTTGGCCTTACACTGGTCTTAACCAGAACTAACACCGATGTTCAGATATCTCTCCTAGTGAGGAAACCCCTTCTACCGGGAGAGTGTTATTCTTCCCAGTTAAAGGGATCCCGGACGAGCCCCCAAATGTTATGCCCAGAGTCTGAGTCCCCAAAACTGAGAGAATAAGACGTCCACAGCAATGCAAAAGCATAAAGGGGTTTATTGCTAGCTCGGGTTAGGGCCCAGGTCTCATCCAGCACAGTGGAATCCGACAAGACCCCTGAGCTCTGAATCACATCTATTTTTTTTTTTTTTTTGAATCACATCTATTTTTATACAGACGGTTCTTTGTTCCTGTAACAGCATAGCTGATTGGCTAAACCATACGTGCGCGTGGGACTATTAAACCTCGCATCCCTACCTGGATTGGCTCGGGTCTGGTGTGGGCGGGGGGCTATGGGGATTTTTCTGATTGGTCGAGCTACACTGCCTGCTGGAGTTTCCAGTGCCTCAGCTTTCCTAGAGACTAAACCTCAGGCCTAGCCTGCCCCTTAGAGCCTGTCCTGGCTCCAGTTTGGTCCTAACATTAATACCCATTTTACAGATGAGAAACTGAGTTCAGAGAACATTTTCACTCAACTAGAGGTGGAAGATTAGTCCCTGTTAGGAAGCAACTGACACAGCTTCTGGGAACCTAAGAGTTTCCAGTTTTTGGAGGGATCAGGTAGAAAGAAAAGACAAATGTTTTAATTCTACTTACAAACGTGTAATTTTCCAAATTGTTGTAAGTCATAATTAGCTTGAGGGAAAGGATTTTCTTATGTTGGGAAAACACTAACTTAAACCAGTAATATTTTAGACAAAAACAATAAAATTTATAAGCATATTCTCCAGTTCACTCAGCAACTAGTCCTTTTTGTTAATGGTTTTATGAAAGCATCAGGTTTTCCATTAGGACTCTATAATTTCTTACAAAGTTTGGCTCTTCATTTGAAACTTATCAGAAATCTATACTTGTCAAAAGTCCTTCCTATGGATCTTCTTGAAAATGAAGCACTTTTACAAACACATCTTAGTACAGCAACAACTGTCTGTGAATGATGAAAGACTTTTGCATACATGTGCATGCTGCACAGGTTAATAAACTGTTTTTCTCTTGTTCATCTGTCTTATATCAATTGAACTTCCCATGTCTCAGCCAGAGGACCTAGAAGAGTAAAACAAAAAGAAATTCTCTCCTCTGTTACATGGTAAAATATATATAACACATGTGAACTATCTTAACCATTTTAAAATGTACTCTTGTGGGCATTGATTAGATTCACATTGCTGTGCAATCATCACCACAGTCCATCTCCAAAGCTTTATCATCAGTTCCAACTGAAACTCAGTGTCCATTAAACACTCCCCACCATCCCCCCTGCCCAGCAAACACCATTATACTTTGTGTTTCTATGAATTTTACTAGTCTGCTGCTGCTGCTGCTAAGTCGTTTCAGTCGTGTCCAACTCTGTGCAACCCCATAGATGGCAGCCCACCAGGCTCCCCTGTTCCTGGGATTCTCCAGGCAAGAACACTGGAGTGANAAACTCAGTGTCCATTAAACACTCCCCACCATCCCCCCTGCCCAGCAAACACCATTCTACTTTGTGTTTCTATGAATTTTACTAGTCTGCTGCTGCTGCTGCTGCTAAGTCGTTTCAGTCGTGTCCAACTCTGTGCGACCCCATTGATGGCAGCCCACCAGGCTCCCCTGTTCCTGGGATTCTCCAGGCAAGAACACTGGAGTGAGGTGCCATTGCCTTCTCCATTCACTAGTCTAGGCAACTCATATAACTGGAATCACAGTATTTGTCTTTTGGTGACTCAGTACTTCTGGACACCATGTGTGTACTAATCAATACTAACCAATTCTCCAACTCACTAGACACAACTGTGTCCTGCGATTTAAGTCAGTTCTGACACTATCTGCCTGGAGTTAGTGTTAGACCTCATCATGGGTTAAGGACTCAGTCTCACAAGACTGTCCCTTCTCAACTTCAAAGCCAGTCGTGAATCCAGGTGGTTACCTGTTTTTCTTATGGACTGATCATAAATCAGGCTTCCCTTAACCCGCTCCTTGGGTTTGGTAATTTTCTAGAGTGGCTTATAACTCAGGAAAACAGTTTACTCAACTAGATCACTGCTGCTGCTGCTGCTGCTGAGTCGCTTCAATTGTGTCTGACTCTGTGGGACCCCATAGACGGCAGCCCACCAGGCTCCCCTGTTCCTGGGATTCTCCAGGCAAGAACACTGGAGTGGGTTGCCATTTCCTTCTCCAATGCATGAAAGTGAAAAGTGAAAGTGAAGTCACTCAGTCGTGTCTGACTCCTAGTGACCCCATGGGCTGCAGCCCACCAGGCTCCTCCACCCATGGGATTTTCCAGGCAAGAGTACTGGAGTGGGGTGCCATGGCCTTCTCTGAACTAGATCACTAGTTTATTATAAAAGAATTCAACTCTGGAACAGCAGATGAAAGGGATGCAGAGTGAGGTAGGGGGAGGGGCAGGGTCCTCCAGGCCCTTCCCAGGTGAGTCACCCTTCCAGCACCTACACATGTTCACTAGCCGGGAAGCTCTGTGGACCCCATCCTATTGGTTTTTTATTGAGTCTTCATAGAAACATACTTATGCAAGGTTGATTAAAGCATTGGCCATTGGTGGTTGAACTGTTTCCAGGCCCTCTTCTCCCTGGATTTGGGGGGTGGGGCTGAAAGCGCCAACCCTTTAATCAGGTGATTGGTTTTTCTGACTAACAGATGCATTCATTAAAACTCAGGTGTAGTTGAAACGGGCTTGTTACAATTATCAAAAGATACTTTTTCACTCTTATCTTAGAGCACCTAAGGATTTTAGGAGTTCTGTAACAGCAACAATATGAAAACTAAATAAGTATTCTAAGTCACAACATAACAGTCTGAGGCTCATCCATGCTGCAGCACATGTCAGAATTTACTTTCTTTTTAAGGCTGAATGATACTCCACTGTATGTTTATACCACATTTGGTTTGTTCATTCCAGAAATAATACTTTTGAATGCATTTTTCTTCACATATACTCATACGGGCTTCATATATGGGGAAAACGTTTGAAGTTCTTTATTTCCCTCTTGTGCTGATACCTGCTTATTAGCCCATTTAAAATTTATTTAGTTGAGGGATAAAAAAAGTAAACCTTGACTTCTTGCTTATGTACTTTTCTTTGTGCATTGGATCACTGCTGAGTAACTGTCCTTCATGCCACAAGAAGAATGTGTTTTGGTCTTTCTTTTTCCCTCCTCTTATCAAAACAGGATTCCTCCAGGGCCAGCCTAGCAGTAGAACAGACACCAGGGAGCCTGAGGCTGTCATCTCAGTAGCCTGGCAGCTTTGTGCTTGTCATCTGTGCTCATCTCCACTGACCAGTATTGGCCACTAGCTCAGTGTGTCTCGTGATTGCGGGGTGGGGGTAGTTTATCCCAGGTAAGCCCCCCAGGGTCCTGCTCCATTCCAGTTGGAGACCTTCCCACAGCGCCCTTGTTTGGTCCTGATGAGGGCAGCGTGCCCAGAGGGCGGGCTGCTATCTCCTGCTGCCAGCTTTCTCTGTCTTCACCACAGCTGAGGGGCGTTTCTGCTGCAGCCTGCCCCTCCCTCTCCATCTCCTGGGTTGGGGCCTGGGCTCAGAGTTTGGTAGAGTTTGCAGCCCAGTTTGGGAACGTGGGCGCCTGGGGTCCTGAGCCCTGTGCCTTGCGGTTCTCCCACCGTCTCCATTAGCGGCGTCTGCAGCCTCGCTTCACACCTGCGTGTGGCCTGCGGCTGCCCACACCCCACGCTCCCGGCCTGTTCTTGTCCAGGCCAGCAAGATGCAGCCAATGTCCCCGGAGGAAAAGCCCAACCCGCTGCAGGACGCGAACTTCTGCTCCCGGCTGTTCTCCTGGTGAGCCCCGCCTGGGCTGAGACACCCCGCCGCCTCAGGCCAGTGCCTGTTGCTGCTGTGCCTTTCAGGGGCTGAGGGTCGAGGGTCAGGGCGAGGGATTGCTTTCCGATGGCTGCTTGTAGCGGTGGGGTCTCCCCACGCCGGCCGCGGGGGTCCCTGTCTATGCCCTCTGGGTGAGGCGGCGGGAAGGGGTAGTAGGAACGGGAAGAGGGACCTGGTGGCGGGGCGCAGGGTCTCCCTGCCTTGCAGCTCGCTGCCCCGTCAGGGTCCTTAGTCCCCAGAGCAGGAGGCAGGGAGGCTGAGAACGCAGCTGTCCAGGGGGGTCACCGCCAGCGGGAGAAGGACTGGACCCTCGCCCGCCATACTTAGCCGGCTTCCCCAGAACAGCTCCGGATTCATAGTTCTGAGCTAATTCGCACCCTTTCCCCACTAAGCAAACATCTTGCAAACTGAGCTAGCGGCTACATCTTGCTGGCCTGGACAAGCCCTGAACCTCATCCTTAATCTAATTAGTGCTCTGCTCCTGATGTCATCTTCCAGTAATGTCCCTACCTTTCCTCATATTCCTTGGGTGACAGCTGAGTCCAGCTGCACTGGGTTCCCTTGTCTCCGTGTCTGTGACCATGTCTCCCTGCCTCCCTCTTTCTCCCTGTGTGCTGTATATCCTGGTATCTCGTTGTGACACATTTCATGTGTATAAGAACATTAGTTTTTTATTTAGTGAAAGTGAAGTCAGTCAGTCGTGTCTGTCTCTCTGCGATCCCATGGATTGTAGCCTACCAGGCTCTTCCATCCATGGGATTCTCCAGGCAAGAGTACTGGAGTGGGTTGCCATTTCCATCTCCAGGGGATATTCCCGACCCAGGTATCGAACCTGAGTCTCCCGCATTGTAGGCAGATGCTTTTACCACCTGAGTCACCACAATTTAATGAATGGGGACACAATTCTTGAACCCATTTTACTTTTACCTGGGATACACTGAGGACTAGAGTATGGATTTGACCAGTCCCTTTCCTTACTGTGAATATTTCCACTTCCACCTTTGACAGTCACCCTGGGGATGGGGTCCCTGAAGCCTGTGGGGTCTTATCTACATCTCTAGCCTTTCCAGAAGCAGTGCAAGGTCTTGATGCAGGTGGTCCTTCCCAGGAGTCCTTTGGTCCTGAAACCACTGAAGGGTCCCTGAGCTGGGAGGAAACACACAGATGAAAAGTGGCTCAGAGAGATGAAGCTCTCAACTAAAGTTTTCCATCCAGTAGCTGGGACCACTAACTAGATGGGCCTCAAACTCTGGGTTTAATCACACTTGGGTGATTATTTTATCTTTCATTTCTGAACCCTAAACCATTCATCTTTCTCACAAATTCTGACATTTCCTTTCATATGGGAAGGCCTCGGGGAGCCCCAGGAAACCGAAGCTTCTATGCTTGTTCTGATGGTGGTGTATTCAGTGTGTGTAACTACATCTCTTTGCTTTTTCGTGGCCCTTAAGGAAAGAGGGTCAAGAAGGAAAAATATGGGTGTAGGTTTCCCTGTTGGCTCAGTGGTAAAGAATCTGCTGCAATAGCATAAGACCAGGTGACATGGGTTTGATCCCTAGGTGGGGAAGATCCCCTGGAGAAGGAAATTGCAATTCACTCCAGTATTCTTGCCTGGGAAATCCCATGGACAGAGGAGCCTGGCAGGCTACAGTCCATGGGGTTGCAAAAGAGTTGGACATGACTGAGTGACTAAACAGCAACAACTGTAAATGAAACCAAAGTAGAGACACCTCTCCTTAACCCCAGGCAGGGCAAGGAACTCTCCAGGGATGTTCTATTTGCAGATTTTCAAAATATGTGTGAATGCAAATGGGAAGATGAGGTGAGGACTTCTCATTGGTTTGGGTAGACACCCATTTCCAGTTTTCCTGCTGAACTGGAAAGAGCTATTACCTCTTATTTTACATGTGAAGTCACTGAAGCAGAGAGGTTGAGTAATTTTTAAAAAACGTTTTATTTTATATTGGAGTACAGCCAATTTACAATGTTGTGATAGTTTCATGTGGACAGGAAAGGGACTCAGTAATACCTATACATGTATCCATTCTGCCCCAAATTCCAAGAGTTTGAGTAACTTGCCTGCATCACACAGCTTAATAGCGAAAGTTGGATCCCAAACCAGGAGTCTGGCTCCCGAGTCTGTGTTGCCCTGTATGTAACTGCTTTCTAAGCTGCTTGTCTTTGGATACTTGTTCTTAAATGCAGGGACAAAGTGAATGCACACATATTTGGTCTTGTAGGCAGGAGGTTCTCAAAGCAAGTTCTTAAAGTTCTTGCTGTTGGAGATGATGCTTGTGAGACAGCTTGAAAATATTCAAGCTTTAGGGCACCTGTTCTCAGAGTATGGCTCTCAGACCTTCTGATCCTCGTCACCTGGGAGCTTGTTAGAAATGCAAATACTCACACCCCACTGCAGTCCTTCTAGACCAGTTCTGTAAACTGAGAAATGGTGGGGGTGGGGTTAAACAAGCTCCAGGTGATTCTGATGGAAGGTGGAGGCTGGCTTCTGCTTTAAGCCTCTCCTCCCATTGGCGTTGTTTCTTCAGTGTTAACTTTTAAAAAGGGGCCCAGACCTTGTGAACTTAGCTGGAGACCACAATTGCAGTCTTGTATGTAAAGTCTGAGGTACCCTCATGATTTCCTTGTGCCCTCCACTCACTGTCCTGGGAAACTGAAATGAGCCCAGGCAGAAAGTACTGCCCAGAGACAAGGCCCACCTTGTAGAGAAAAAGTGAGTTTTCATCTTCTCATTGGGTGTTTGCTTTTCTTCTCACCTTTTATCTGCTTTCTAAACTTGTAAATGATGCTAATAACTAGCTTATTGACTCTATACAAATGACCTCACTGGGGTTTTAGTGTTTTCACAGCACAGGTAGGACTTAGAGTCTAAGAGAAGGCATACATTTTGACTATTGGTAATTGTGAATTTTAGAAAAGAATATATATTTTTTCTATTTATATAAAAATATTAAAACTATAGAAGAAGAAGGGGCCCCCAGATAGGTGGCACAGAGGTAAAAAAATCCATCTGCCAGTGCAGGAGAGTCAAGAGAGGCGGATTTGATCCCGGGGTTAGGAAGATCCCCTGGTGTAAGAGATCCCACTCCAATATTGTTGCCTGGAGAATCCCATGGACAGAGCCTGGTGGGCTATAGTCCATAGGATCGCAAAGAGTTGGACATGACTGAGCACACAGAAGAAGAAAGGAATAAGGATTTGTTTTTATTAGCCAGGTCTACTTGCTAATATTTTGGTTATTTCTTAGTCTTTACCCTAGAAATCTTTGCATATCTGCACATGCACAGTTTTTTTTTAAATCAAAATTATAGCTCATGAGTTTTTAGAATTAATTTTTATTGGCTTATAGTTGCTTAACCCTGTTGTGTTAGTTATGCACCACAATGAGACACCAGCTCACACATATTAGGAGGGCTCCCATGGGGAAAAAAAAGAAGGAAAAATAGTGTTGGCAAGGATGTGAAGAAACTAGAATCCTGCACACTGAAGGTGGGATTGTAAAATGTGTATCACAAAGGACAAATATTTTATGATTTGATTTATGTGAAGTTCTCAGAGCAGTCAAATTCAAAGAGAAACAAAGTGGCCCTGTGGTTGCCAGGGGCTGGGGACAAGGGAAGTGGGGAGTTAGTGATTGATAGCACACCAGTACAGAATGAAAAGAGTTATGGAAACTGGTTGCACGGTAATGTGAAGAGAGTTAACAATACTGAACTGTATGCTTAAAATCATCAAGATTGTAAACTTTATGTTGTGTGCATTTTCCACAGTTTTGAAAAATCTAATGAGAAAAAAAAAATGGCACCTGATGTGCCTCATTTGGAAGTGTTCCTGTGTTAAGAGTCTAGACTTTGCGACTTCCTGATTATGTGTCTAGTACCTGTCAGTACTGGCCTCGGGAAAGTGGGGAGAAGACCTGGAAAGAACACCTCCCTGGGATGCTGAGAGGGTCAGTGATGCTCTGAACAGGACAAGTCCCCCCAGACAAAGAGCAGTCATCACCACCACAGAGTGCTCGAGAAATCCCACATGGTCCCCAGTAGAAAGCCTCTGAAAGTTTGATACATGAGGTTACAACAACAGCAGCACCAACAGGAAGAAGAAAATTTCAGCAGTCTTTTGGACCAGCACTTGATTTGCACAAGGAACTAAGCATCTATATAGAACAGACTTGTCTTGGGATACACAGTTTACAGATTGAATCACAAAACAATTTAAAAATTATTCAGTATAGTACATTTTCAGTTATCTACACAACTTAAAAGCAACTGATTGCTCCTTTTATGTTTGTTTGCATTTGTTTGCAAAAGTTTTCCTTTCTCTCCTATTTATGTAACAGTAGAGATTCATGGATTCTTTCATTATTTACTGGATTAAGGTTAATTGCCATTTGTTTGTTTCGATGCTCAAAGTATCCCAGATTTGTCTTGGACAGCAAGAGCCATCCAAGCTTCTCTGTCCTTATACACATCCTCATGATTCCTTGAGCACTTCCTTATTTTATGGCACAAGATGTCCCAGACCCATCTTGGACTTTCTCTGCCTGTTGGTCTTGGCCTGTAGACAGTGAGACACTTGCTGGGACTGCCTGGGGCTCTGCCCACCAGGGCTCATACTAGTTATGAGCAGCCCCCACAGAAATTCTCCTTTTGCAGTCAGTGTTGTGGCTGGACCGGCCCTTGTGGTTCTTAGGATTGTGAGACACGTCTCAGCAACAACCATCAGGGAACTTTGTAGTGCCAGGTGTATCACTCACATGCCCTGGAGGGTACAGGCATCCCTGGGGTGATACAGTGAGGTCCTGGGTGGAGAGAGAGAGCTCATGAGCAAGCTTGGACTTGGGGTTCTGCCTTTTTGGGGTTGAGGGTGGGGTGTCTATGATTTTAAAGATTCACTCTTTATTGACGAATTAAAAAAAAATAAGAGTGGGAATTAAAGTGCGGGAAGGGAGAAGCAGTCAGTCAGTGAGGTGGTCTGTTATCATGTCAACCAGAGCTTTCTGAAAGCGGGAACTTCACGGGTGGGGTGGCCTGGCTCTTTATCTCATTGTGTAGCTGTCACGTGTTCACTGGAGATGGATGTCTTTGACATGGATGTCGTCAAAGCCTCATGTCAGGCACTTATATTACAGTTAAAAAAAAAAAACAGAATTATCAGTGCTGACGCACACAGCCCCAGCCTTGGAACCAGCCATTTCTTCAGTTGGTTCCTTTTAGGGAAGAAGGATATTAAAAAGCCAAGATCTGGGTGAAGGGGGCCTAAGGACACAAGCTTCCATTATAAAATAATTTATACAGTAGGATTAACTATAGTCACCAGACTGCACATTACATCCTCGTGAAAGTGAAAGTCCTTTGGTTGTGTCCAACTCTTTGTGACCCCATGGACTATACAGTTCATGGAATTGCTGCCTGCAATGCGAGAGACCTGGGTCTGATCCCTGGGTTGGGAAGATCCCCTGGAGAAGGGAGAGGTGACCCACTCCAGTATTCTGGCCTGGAGAATTCCATGAACTGTATGGTCCATGGGGTTGCAGAGTCAGACACAAGTGAGCGACTTCCACTTTCATGACAGTGTAATGTCCAGTCTGGTGACTATAGTTAATCCTACTGTATTGAATATTTGAAAGCTGATAAGAGAGTAGACCTTAAGAGTCCTTCCCACAAGAAAAAAAATTGTAATTGTGTATGTTAAACAAAACCCCAAGATCAGGGGGCTAGAATGTTCTTTGCTAACAGTGTGTCATTGCTTCCAGGGCCTCTCAGCCTACAGAGTTAGGGAGTGTGTATGTCTCTGTGTGTGAGTGTGTAAACACATATCTAATTATTTCACCATATCTATATATTTAAAATATAGTTTTTTTTTTTAACAGAGCCCATCACTGTAGGATTCTAATTAGAGCTGTGTAATTTAGATATATATGTTACTGTCCTTTTAATTTTAACAGGTGGCTAAACCCCTTGTTTAAAATTGGTTATGAACGGAAATTAAAACAAGATGACTTGTACTCAGTGCTTCCAGAAGATGGCTCCCAGCACCTTGGAGAAGAGCTGCAAGGGTGAGCACAGACATCAGGGAAAAGGGGAGAAAAAGTGAGAATTTCCACGTGGGGCTAAAGGTGTGGGGGAGACTTTGCTTCCTCTGGGTTCTTCTGAGCCTCCTCCTCTGACACTACACGCTCATCCCCTCAGGCTGATCCCGGACTTAGCCCACTTTGGAGGCTGGGGGAGCGTGTGTTCCCTGTGGATCTATGGGTGTGGAGGGAGCCCGCAGCCATGGCCCTGCAGGCCAAGCTCTGTCCCTGGAGGTGGGGCCCCTGGAGGAGGGTGTCTGCCCTCCTGAGCTGCTCATGAACTGTGAGTCCAGCAAAGCTTGGCAGGAACTTGTTTTCTGAGACTGGGACTTTTCCCTCAAGGCCTCTTTTTCAGGTGTTTCAGTCTACACTGCTCATCCTTCAGGTGCCCTGTGACCGATTAGCCAGAATCTATGGGGCAGCCGCAGAGCGCCCTGTAGTGCAGGCTCGTTTTCTGCTCCACCCGCCCCTGTTTTACCTGAGCAGGGCTCTGCTTCACTGTGCTTTGTTTCTCATCACAGGTACTGGGATCGAGAAGTTTTGAGAGCCAAGAAAGAGGCACGGGAGCCTTCTTTAATGAAAGCAATCATCAAGTGTTACTGGAAATTCTATTTCGTTTTGGGACTACTTACGTTTCTTGAGGTAAAAGCTTTTCCATACTGTGCATTGCTTCTCAGTGTGTGCAGATCAGTACTGAGATGGATGAGATGGGGGGAGAGAGGACAGTGGTTTAAGATCTGAAGATAAAACTTGTCTGTGAATCAGGATGTAGTTTAGCGGTTGTATTTACTTTTAGAACGGACAGGTGCTTAAAGACAAATGTTCCACGGGATTACAGTTGGGTTGGCCAAAAAATTCTTTCAGCTTTTGGAAACTCTTGAATGAACTTTTTGCCAAGCCAATGTTTTTCTTTTAACCAATTAAAACATGGCATTGTGGTAGGATGACACTAACATTTTATACCATATTAGGACATCATTAGTGCTCAGTAAATTATATAAATGCTAAAAGTAATCCTTGAGAAAGAAGATCCTACAACCTCAAGGAATATGTGCTTCCTGATTTGGAGGAAGTAAACTTGGACCTGAGCCCAAAACGTAAGACATTTTATAGTCACTCAGTAATTAATTTTTAACTTGCCCAGGACACATCTGATAAATGCTTTGCTAAGAAGGGATCATTGTCTCTCCCTTTCCGGTGGAATAGAACCCAGGACCCTGCATCTGGGCAGGAGCTGCCAGAGCTCCAAGAGCACTCCCTTCCCTGGGCTGCGCCCTCCCCGTGGGCCAGGTCACCCAGGCCAGAGATCCCTGTGGGGAGGAGTTCCAGCTTCACCATGAATCATGGAGAATCCGTGCACCATCTGTGCTGGTTTCTGTCCTGGCTGTGGGGGTGGTTTGCTGGTTGAAGGGGGATCCTGGTATCCTGGCATTGGCAGAGGATGGAGGAAGGGATATGCAAGGAAAACCAGAGACAGAAAGCCATGAGGTCACTGACCTCCATGACCCTGAAGATCCTGGGTCAAGACCCCCCAGAGTAGAGTTCACCTGGGGACACAGTGCCGTCAGCCCCCTGTTCTGGCTGCAGACCCCCCAGTGGGGCTCATGCTCTCTGTGGTCCCTTAGCGCTGCCTTAGGGACACGGGCGGGCTGAGTGTGTGAGGGCAGGAGGGATGCAAGATGCAGTTGCTGTGAAAGGGGTGTTTTAGGTGGAGAAGGTGTGAGCTGTCGTCAGTCCATTGTGTTGAGGTGAGGCGGGTGGGCGAGGTGGTTTACAGGTGGGCGGCGTGGCTCTTGTTTAAAGGCTGTGCTGTACTGAAGGGCCCTGCGGGCAGTGGGCAGCTGGGCAGGTGAAGTCTGTCCCACACAACTGGGGAGGCAGAGAATCTGTCAGCTCCCAGGTGACTGGGTGGTCCTGGGAGATGGAGTTCTCATTGATGACAAAGGTTAGTTGACCATTGTGCTGGAGGGTGGGGACAGGTATGTGGGGCAGAATGCCACCTTAGAGAGGGCACTGACCACTGAGATCCCTCAGTGCCTTGTGAAGGGCAGGGTGGTGTTGACTCCAAAGTTGTCCAGTCCCAGGAACACTTCCTGCTGGGAATCCAGGAAGGCCAGGCCTGAGGCTGTGGAAGGTGTCAGTTGGTAGAGCCCGGCCCCTCCTTCTGGAGGCTGGTTGTGGGGCGGTCATGGCAGAGAAGTGGGGGGTCAAGGACCTTGAAAACAAGGGAGCTCATCCTCTGTAGTACTAGGAGCTCCAGCAGCTGTAACAGGGGCTCCTACTCAGTAGTCATGGTGGTGGCAGCAGCAGTACTATTAGTAGTGCAGTAGGAACAATGGTAAGTACTCAAAATTAGTTATGTATCAGGAACTGCCAAGAGCACATTATGTGTAATATCACTCTTATTCCTTGGACTAACTCAGTGAAGTTGTAGGTTTCATATTACCCCCATTTTAGAAGAGAAGACACAGTCCAAGAAGTTACATAGGATGCCTGTTGTCACACGGAGCATAAAGAACAAACTGAGTTTCCACGTCAGGCACTCTGACTTACAAGCCTATTCATCTCAATGCCTGAGAGCTCGTCCAGGGCCAGAAAGGCTTGTCTTTAGAGCTTTGTATCCATAGTGTCAGACACGTGCATCTTGAACGTTGTCTAACGATAATAAATAGGATGCTAAGAACTTCCTGGAGCAGGAAGTCAGATTTGGGATCCTAAATGAGGGTAGAGTTCAGGTGTCCATGTCCCCTGGGTGCCAGATTTGACTAGGATGTTGATGCTAGAAGCAACATCATGCTGTGTTCAGATAGACCAGGAGCCCTTTAACCTTCCCCTCATTACTATCCCTAAGTGGTGATAGTTTTAGATAGCAGATCTAAACTCAGCTCATGACTCTCTAAAACATGAACACATTTACTCGGTGACCTCCTGCCCTCTTTTAATTCCTCTGGTGCACAGAACAATTCAGGGGTTACCCATGGTTCCCAGACAGTGCTGTGACCAACCACAGCACAGGCACTCCTGGCAGCACCAGTGGGAAGAGGCAGGGCGATGCCAGTCCAGGGTGAGGCTTTAGGGGTTAGGATTTCAAAGTGTGAAAGCTCTGTCCTGTGAGAATTAAGGAGTGATCATAATGCTGGGGAAGCAAGTACCAGGCTAGTGTTCAATCTGGAGCACATGCAGGTCACCCCTAATTAGAACAGAACAGCCAGTGAATTCCCCGCATGCCTGGCCCCTGTGTGCACCCCCATGGGGATCTTGGGTGAAGAGAAGGAGAACAGGTCTCAGCAGGGTGGAGAGGAGGAGCCTGAAGACTCTTTCTGGACCAGAGACACAGAGCCCACCTCCCCAGGTCATCAGGGCTTCTGTCTGAGAGGTGAGGTTTCCACTGCTGGTGTGGAAATGCGGTGACCTTGAAGAGCCTCAGTGGTTTCATTCACTCCCTACCCTGAGTGGGGAGGAGGAGTGACCAGGGTTTATGTCTTCTTCCTGGGAACCTTAGAAATGGCCAGCCTTACTAATCACTGACCTTTGCCCAAGGCCACTTTTGCTGGTTGTCTCTGTTTTAGGAGAGGCTATTGGCAGCACATATTTGTGTAAATCTTCACTTTGGAGCTCAACTGATGGGTAGGAAGTAAGCAGAATCCTCTGCATCCCAAAGTGGGCTTTGTGCCTGGACTCAGGGCTGGTTCCACAAGAGCTGAGTGGTCTTTGCATTTATTTCCCAACCCTTTCTTCCATGTATCCCTCACTTCTGCTCAACCCAGAAGGCAGAGGAGTGGCTGCTGGTGGTAGAGGTACTGTGGGCTTAGAGCAACCACTGAGGACCACATGGCAAGGAAGAGGAGGAGGGGGCACTGAGCCAAGCAGACAGGGACCTGCAGAGCAAACCTGCCCTGCTGATTCTTTTTTTTTTTAATATAAATTTATTTGAAACATGTATAATATCATATATGAAACGAATCGCCAGTCCAAGTTCGATGCCCTGCTGATTCTCGAGAGCATCGCATTAGCCATCGGATGTCAGTAATATCCACATATTGAGACATATATGAGGGTGATGCTTTTCAATTCATTTAAAAAAGCAACAACTATATTTTTGCTGTCTAATTGAAAACTTGTTTTTAAATTGAAATATGATTGACTTAGAATATTATATTAGTTTCAAGTGTATAGTATGGTAATTCAATATATTTGTACATTATAAAATGATCACCCTGCTCAGTCTAGTTACCCTCTGTCACCATACAAAGTTATTCCAGTGTTACTGACTGTATTTTCTATGTTGTACATTACATTCTGATAACTGGAAGTTTGTGCCTCTTAATTGCCCTCACCTATTTCACTTATCCTCCAATCCCCCTCAATCCATTATCTTTAATAATTCAAATAAATAGGTGACTCTTTTTTTAAAAGATTGCTTTCATAATGGTGAAAAACTCAAAATTCTGCTTAGAAGTGAAACTTTTAATTACTGTCCAGAAAAGTTGGCTTCTAAAAGTGACTTTTCTAAAGAGTTCTTATTCTGCCATGATGGCCTGTAAACAGCAGTGAGTTTTCTAAGCCATTTGTGAAACCAGCTTCTGCCATCAAGAATAGAATAGATCTCTTCCCAGGGCTCATGTCTTTGGTGCAAAGTGTAGAAATCTTTGCTAATTTTTTGCTTTCTTGTGTGATGAGACGGTTCTGGTTTATCATTACACACTCAGAAAAGCTGTGCATCTTTAAGTATAAATTTGCCCCAGCCCTGGAATCTCCGTTTCTCCAAGCAGCCATGGCTCCTTCTAGTGGGAAATGGTATTTAGAGACTATGGTCTGGGCACTAGGGGTGCTCACTGCTGTTGAGTTGGCTATTGTTTCTCAGCTTTGTCATTGGACAGAGCTAGAATACATTTTTTGTAGTAAACAGACCTTGAGTTTATATGGGTATTTCCAGTCAAAGTTGGATTCAGAACAATAGTGCTTTTACTTTATCTTTTTACTCTTAGTTCGGTATCTCTTTTCCTCTCATCATCTATTCTCTTTTCTGCCATGCTTAATGGTGACTCAGATGGTAAAGAGTCTGCCTGCAGTGTGGGAAACCGTGGTTCGATCCTTGGGTTGGGAAGGTGCCCTGAAGGAGGGCATGGCAACCCACTCCAGTATTCTTGCCTGGAAAATTCCATGGATAGAAGAGCCTGGCAGGCTATAGTCCATGGGGTCACAAAGAGTCGGACACGACTGAGAAACTTCAGTTAATCCCAGTTCTCAGTGATACCAACATAATCATTCATTTACAAATCTTATAGTATCAACATTATTAACCATAATGTGACTTTTGGAAGCATATTGTTGTTGCTGCTGCTGTTTATATTGTTCTTAGATAGGCAGATCACAGAGGGAATGTGTTTTCAAAAATTATTTTTAAAAACTACTTTTAATAATTCTTTTTTGTATAACTGCCAACCTACAGGATGTATATAGTTTTTGTTTTATTTTACTCTGAAATTTTAGGAATTGATTTTGAAAATTTGATTGTTTTATAATTATAATTCTGTATGTTTTCACATTTCCAAAGTCAAATCAACAGAAGAGGCTATTTTTAAAGAAGACTGGCATCCTTGTTCCATTCTAATTCTTCTCCCTCTTTAGATGTAACATTACAAATTTGAGTCATATTTTAATTTTGTAAATACTGTATTTTATAAACATTTATTTTTTTCCTGTAGTTTCGAATGAAATATCTGAATTTCATCTTTGGAGTCTCAAGAGTTTGGGTTCATAAGGAATTTTCTTAGAAGTATGATATGTAACATGGAACTCAGTATAAAACCTTCTGTGGTACTTGTTAGTCCTTCAAAGCAGGTTCATGGCCCCTTGAGGCCCAGATGCCCTGATGATGCAGGAGAATAGCAGATGCTTTCATGGAATTAGATTCTATATCCAGAATCTTCCAGGGAGAGGGAACTTCAGGGACCATCCTTAATCAGTTGAACCTAAGCCAGTTTCTAGAGGCTTGGCTTCAGGGCTCAGAGTGCCCTTAACCCTCCCAAGTGATGCTAAGGTTCAGTCAGGATGAAGACAACTGTGTCAGGAGGAGTGAAGTTATATTTAGCATCCTAATGGTTATTATTTTCCAGGATTCGCTTTTCCTCTTTAGCTCTGGATCTGTCTCAGCTCTACTGTTTGTCACCTATTCCCCCATTTCTGAAGATAAATTGCCCCTTCATTTTTCCCACAAGCTCATTTTTTCCTGCTTATATGTTTTACTCAAGCATTTTTTCTTTGTCTGATATAGCTTATTTCTGTTTTCTGTGGGTTTTTTTTGTTTTATTTTAATTTTTCTCATTAAAATGAGAAATGGTGGAGAAATGGAGCAGAGATGGTGGAGTTGGATAAGAAACCTTTTAAGTACATGTGGAAATGTAATGGAGAAACTATAAAGAGTGGCGAAATTTTAGCACTTAATCCTGTGAGAGGTTCCCCTAAGAAGCAGGAAATGGGGCCCAAAGTCAAGTGCTTTCAGGAGGCTGGAGACCAAGGACTCCACTGAGAAATGTCTGCCATAGAGACTCTCAGATTCTTGTAGAAACTTGATCAAATGTTGTCATATTATAATAGACTCTTTTAAAAAATCTTTCATGGTTTCATAGTTGTGGAGAATTCCTATGAAGATGTAAGAACTCTATTCTCAGTTGGTTTGTAGAAAGAATATTCACAAATCAAACTTAGACTGACATCAAAGATGAAGAGTTTTGGGGAACAATTTTTGATCTTGTGCCTGCTTATACAGAATGTTTTAATTTGGTTAGTTTCAAGTTTGATAGGGAATAGTTTCTCAGCTGTTTTATTCCTCAGTAGTTGAGGATTAGTATCCAGAATAGACAGAAGAGTAGAAGCTATAGGCCATTACTCCTTAGTAAGGCTGTTTGCTCAACTGGGTGATTAAAGACTGTCTCTCAGCAGATAAACCCAGACACTTAGGCAGTAATGACCTGGCTTTATTTTACAATCTTTTTTTGCTGAATTTCTTGCACTTATTAGTATTCTTTTAGGTGGGTGATATTACTCTTACTCCTCCTATAACTGAAATGATGTTAGGATCAAATAGATGAGTAACAGATAGCTTAGTAACACCCAACAAAGGTCCATCTAGTCAAAGCTGTGGTTCTTCCAGTAGTCATGTATGAATGTGAGAGTTGGACTATAAAGAAAGCTGACCACTGAAGAATTAATGCTTTTGAACTGTGCTATTGGAGAAGACTCTTGAGAGTCCCTTGGACTGCAAGGAGACCCAACCAGTCCATCCTAAAGGAAATCCATCCTGAATATTCATTGGAAGGACTGATGCTGAAGCTGAAACTCCAATACTTTGGCCACCTGTTACGAAGAACTGACTCATTTGAAAAGACCCTGATGCTGGGAAGGATTGAAGGCAGGAGGAGAAGGGGACAACAGAGGATGAGATAGTTGGATGACATCACTGACTCGATGGATATCAGTTTGAGCAGGCTCAAGGAGTTGGTGATAGAAAGGGAAGCCTGGCAAGCTGCAGTCCATGGGGTCACAAAGAGTTGGACATGACTGAGCTACTGAACTAAACAGACAGCAGTGATTCCCAAAGAGAATCAGAGTTTTAGGACACTTTGAGATGGCAGTTGTTACCTCTGGGCTTCTGGTGGAAGGCCCCAGTTTGTAGCCTGCAGCACTGGGCTGCCCTTGATCATATCTGGGCTAGGACTACCATGTGTAGTTTGACTTTCTTGCTTCTCTGTGTAAGTCTCTAGACTTCCATATCAGTAAACTGTATCAACAGTGTGTTTTACAATCTATGAAGGGCTCTTCTTAAGCTCTTAGTGCCTCCAGGGATGAATGACGAGGCTTCCTAGAAATGTAACAGTGAGCATTTGTGCTCTTGAGAACTGGTCATCTTCCTCTGATATGGTTATCTTACTCATAATTCTTTCACTAAACAATCTTCTCTTCTCTGGAGTAGATGATAGTTGGATGACATCACTGACTCGATGGATATCAGTTTGAGCAGGCTCAAGGAGTTGGTGATAGAAAGGGAAGCCTGGCAAGCTGCAGTCCATGGGGTCACAAAGAGTTGGACATGACTGAGCTACTGAACTAAACAGACAGCAGTGATTCCCAAAGAGAATCAGAGTTTTAGGACACTTTGAGATGGCAGTTGTTACCTCTGGGCTTCTGGTGGAAGGCCCCAGTTTGTAGCCTGCAGCACTGGGCTGCCCTTGATCATATCTGGGCTAGGACTACCATGTGTAGTTTGACTTTCTTGCTTCTCTGTGTAAGTCTCTAGACTTCCATATCAGTAAACTGTATCAACAGTGTGTTTTACAATCTATGAAGGGCTCTTCTTAAGCTCTTAGTGCCTCCAGGGATGAATGACGAGGCTTCCTAGAAATGTAACAGTGAGCATTTGTGCTCTTGAGAACTGGTCATCTTCCTCTGATATGGTTATCTTACTCATAATTCTTTCACTAAACAATCTTCTCTTCTCTGGAGTAGATGAAATCTCCTGTGACCTTGTGGAAGGTGAGGCAGTATAGCAAAAATACAGGTGTGTAGAGCAATACAGCAGTGTAGGGCTTTACTGTCACATCCATTTGAGAGATGGGGTCAGCTTTCTGTCAATAATCTGATCAGGCACTATTTAGTTGAGCAGAAAATGCTTTTTAGTTATGCTTTGTGTTTTGAGTTTTGGATTCTCCTTCTCTTCCTCCTGTGGGTTCCTCAACATTTTACAGACAGAAGAAAGCTATCAAAAACAAACCCATCAGGTGACTTCCGTGGTGGTCCAGTGGTTATGAGTCTGCCTTCCAATGCAAGGGTCATGGGTTTGATCCCTGGTCTGGGAACTGATATCATGTGCCTCAGGGCAACTATGCTGGTGCTTTCCAACTAGAGAAGCCTGCACACTGCAATGAAAACCTAACACAGCAAAATAAATAAATAAATAAAAATAAAAGGTTCGTGTTGGAGATTTCTTGGTGGATGATATTTTACAGTTGAGTGAACCAGTTAAAGTTGATAGAGATCAAATCTAGACATTAACTGAGAACAATCAATGTTATATCATGTGGGAGACAGCCAACATACTCAAAATATCAAAAAAAAAAAATACACCTTGAAAGTCATTTCACCATCTTGGTTATGTTAATCACTTTGATGTTTGGTTTCCATCTAAGTTAAGTGAGGTTAAAAAAAAGAAAAATCTTCTTGACCGTTATTTCCATATGCAATTCTCTACTGAAATGTAAGTATTAATAAAATGCTGCTTTTTAAAAACAAATTGTGGTGGGCAATGAAAAATGGATACTGTACACTAATGTGGAATGAAAGAGATCGTTAGGTAGGTGAAATGAACCACCACCAACCACACCAAAGTCCAGTCTTCATCCAGAGAAGATGATGTTGTATGTATGGTGGGAATGGAAGGGAGTCCACTATTATGAGCTCCTTCTGGAAAACCAAACAGTTAATTCCAAGTACTTCTCCCAGTTAGGCCAACTTAAAGCAGCATTTGATGAAATGTGTTGGAAAATTAATTATCTTCCATCAGGATAATGTAAGACTGCATGTTTCTTTGATGACCAGGCAAAAACTGTTACAGACTGGCTTAGAAGTTCTGACTCATCTGCCATATTCACCAGACACTGCTCCTTCAGGTTTCTATTTATTTTGTTTTTTACCAAATTCTCTTAATGGAAAAAGATTTAATTTCCAGGAAGACTGTAAAAGGCACCTGAAATCATTCTTGGCTCAAAAAGATATAAAGTTTTGGGAAGATGGAATTATGAGATTTCCTGAAAAGTGGCAGGAGTGGAACAGAACTTTGAATATGTTGTTCAACAAAGTTCTTGGTGAAAATGAAAATGTGTCTTTTACTTAAAAGCTAAAAGAACTTTTTGGCCAACCCAATACTAAGGCTTTATTGCCTTTGAATATAAGATTTTGGCTTATGTTAAAACTGTTGTCTGCTTGTCTTACTGGAGATAGTGGATCTGTGTATTTTTCTTTTAGGTTAGCCATGAACATAGCATTTTGTCAAGATGGCTTTTTAACATGCTAATAATAAAAGTAAAGCTTGTGTTAAGAAAAACTGGCGTGACTTGTATTTCTAATTAAGGCTTTTTCTTTCAGGAAGGTACCAAGGTAGTTCTGCCCATATTTTTGGGGAAAATTATTAGTTATGTTGAAAACTATGATCCTGCCAATTCTGCCGCTTTGCACGAAGCCTACGGCTACGCGGCAGGGCTGAGCGCCTGCGTGCTCGTGTGGGCCGTTCTGCGCCACTTGCGCTTCTATCAGATGCAGCGAGTGGGGATGAGGCTGAGAGTAGCCGTGTGCCATATGATCTACCGCAAGGTGAGTGTTGCTAGGTACTGAAGTGTGTACCTCCCCTGAAACATCAGAAATGTTTTGGGAAATTTCTCTTTAAATTAAACATCTTGTAACTGGAATCATTTACACCTTCCTAGAGAAGCTTGCTATTTGCATCAGGCCAATTTTGTTGTTGTCATTTAAGCAAACTTTACCAGTAAATAATGAAAAGTTTTGTATTGAGATCAGGTCAGGCTGCCTTTGGTAACTTTTATCCACAGGTTGTTGCATAATATCCACTCAGCTTGTAATGGAATCTAATTAAAAATAAGTACAAAAAGTATCAAATTGGTTTTCAATGTTTTCATGCCTTAATCTTGTAGCTGTATTTGTGGCAATTTTGTTGTTCATTAAGACCATCTTTTACATCAAATTTGTATTTAAAAGTAAACTTCATTGATCGGATTTATAAAATTAAATCTAGGAGAACAAAATGTATTTGAGAAAGGAAATGATTATATGTTTAAATGACCCATCTAGTCATATTGAATGTAATTGTGTGAACTAAAGAAAAATATAAATGGAATCCATGCCAAACATAGATTCTCTCACTATATTCTATAGCTATGATTATTTATAATGGTATTAAAGAATAGAGCTGAATGTTGGGATGAAACTTGGAATTTTATGCAGTTTTTAGTAATTTTGGTGGGAATTTGTTGCTATTCGTTCAACTTATTTTCTTAATTCAATATTTCCTTTTTCTTTAGTATGCATTTTAGCACTTTTAATAAGACCTGATTTGGTGTGTTCAGTTATTTTGTGTTCAGAACTGCCACAGAATTATTCTATAGTTTGCCCTAGTCTTAAGTAGTTTAAAAGAATTAAGGATATTAGCTGTTTTCACAAAGGAATTGCCACAGTGTTAAGAGCTGAAGAACTCTTTATAAACTTGACCCTGCATATTTCTTTGCCCTGGGCTGTTTGCTTTTTCCTAGAAAAAAAAATTATTTAGCTGTATTTTATTGTTGAAATTTGATGAGAGAATAGATCTTAAGTTTTCTCACCACGTACACAAAAGGATAACATGTGTGATGATGGGTGTGTTCATTTGTTTTCCTGCTGTAACGGTTTCCCAATGTTTATTTACATCAAAACGTCAAATTGCACATAATAAATATTATTACAAATGAATAAAATCCTCAATGAAAGCTAAAACCAGGCAATTTAAATGAAAATTATTGCTTCTTTTGCTCTTTGTTACTTATCTAGAGCTCCTGTTTCTTGGGAATACCTTTCTGGGGAAAATGTAGAATGTCTTCTCCCATCTTTCCTTGAGCAAACTCTTGTGAAATCTCAGGACTGTGTGGACTCAGGGGCCTGGCATCTCACTGTCTGTGTTTGCCACAAGCCCAGTTTCTCCTTGGGTGACATACCTTCCTGTTAAGGGCTTTCATTGTCTGCCATCATCATTTTTGTTATTTTTTTGCACCTTCTGCCATTTAGTAGACAAATACTCAGATTTCCCCACAAATTAGCTAGATTTTCATCTTTCCAGATCATGCTTAGCTCCCATAAGTATGCAGGAAATTTCAACAGAACTGCAGTGTGAAAACCTTAAGTTAGATTTGAGATGATGGTTTAGTCAAACAAAGCTTGTTCTTTGCTGCACAAGTGAGCCACTGTCCACCTGGTTTTCTTTCTCTTCCTGCTTACACTTTGGAATGTCTCCTTTGGGGAATCTGATCTGACCTTGTATGTTGCTTATGTGAATGGAAACATCTCCCAAAGTGTTCATTTACTGGCTTAGTTAGCCTAAAATAATTGTTTCTTTACAAAGTCAGAAACTGTATACATAACCTGAAATTACAGAAACATGGGAATTTCCTCGTGCACAGCCTTGCATGTAGATTTCTACTGAGATGCAGAAATAAGACACTTCTTGAAGGTTACAGGTGGGCCGATTCCTTAGGGCAAACCTGGTGGTGCCAAGTGGCTCTGAAAGGTCCCTGTGAATGTCTGTGGTTCATGTACAGGCCCTGCACCCTGATCCCTGATCCTGAGGAGAAATCAGGTCAGGTGTTGAAAATGGGATGGCTGATAAGCTCAAAGTCATAGTTTGTAATTTGGAATATGTATCATATATAATGGAGAAGGAAATGGCAACCCACTCCAGTATTCTTGCCTGGGGAATTCTATGGACAGAGGAGCCTGAAGGGCTACAATTCACAGGGTCACAGAGAATCGAACGTGACTGAGTGACTAGTACATACATCATATATGAGATGACTTGTCATTTATTTACTTTTCTGCAGCTTTGGTAAAGTTACTTTTGGCTTTGGTTCATTCATTTAAAAAAATTGTGGTAAAATATACACAATATAAAATTTACCATTTTACTGTTTTTAAGTGCACCATTTGGTGACATTAAGTATATTCACATTCTTGTGCAGCCATCACCACTGTGAATCTCCAGAATTTTTTCTTCTTTCCAGACTGAACCTCTGCACCCATTAAACACTGACTCCCCAGTCCCCTCCTCTTAGTCATCACCCTTCTACTGCTTCTTTCTATGAATTTCACTCCTCTAGGTCCCTCATATAAGTGGAATCATACAATGTTTGTCATTTTGTTTATGCCATATAAGTACAATGTCTTCAAGATTCATCTGTCTTGGAGGAGATGTCAGAATTTAAGTCCCTTTTTAAGAATGAATCATAGTCCTTTATATGTATATACAATATTGTGTGTATCCATTCATCTGTTAGTGGACATTTGAGTTGTTTCTACCATTTGACTATTGTACATAATGCTGCTATGAACATGGTGCGCAAATAATCAGTTCAAGTTTATGCTTTAATTTGAGTACATTGTCAGAAGTGAAACTGCTATCAGTTCAGTTCAGTCACTCAGTCGTGTCTGACTCTTTGAGACCCCATGAATCGCAGCACGCCAGGCCTCCCTGTCCATTTTTGCTGGCATATTGAGTTCAGCACTTTCACAGCATCATCATTTAGGATTTGAAATAGCTCAACTGGAATTCCATCACCACCACTAGCTTTGTTAGTAGTGATGCTTTCTAAGGTCCACTTGACTTCACATTCCAGGATGTCTGGCTCTAGGTGAGTGATCACATGAACAGTATGAAAAGGCAAAATGATAAGACACTGAAAGATGAACTCCCCAGGTCGGTAGGTACCCAATATGCTACTGATGATCAGTGGAGAAATAACTCCAGAAAAAATGAAGAGACAGAGCCAAAGCAAAAACATCACCCAGTTTTGGATGTGACTGGTGATAGAAGCAAGGTCCAAAATTGTGATACTATATGGTAGTTTCATGTTTGGTCTTTTGAGGTACTGCCATAGTCTCTTCCATTGTGGCTATATCACTTTTAACTTGAGGACTAAATGGAACATTTTTATGAACCATGACATTTTGTTTGGATCCATGGCTCCAGCTGGTGGTCTGTTGAAACAGCTCAAGGTGGTCTGTTCAGGTTCCTCAGATCTCTAGGGAATTTTTCAGAGCCTTTTATCAAATGAAGGAATTGTTCAGCATAGGGTGTGTTTTTTGTCAAGTCAGCAGACTGGAGTTAAGAATACAGGTTCCTCACAGGATTAGTATTCTGAATATTATACTGGTTAGTTTTAGAATGAGGAAACTAAGACCAAAGTATTTAAATGATGTCATACCTGGAATTAATGACTGACTAGATTTATAGTTCAAGTCCCCTAATCTCTTTCCTTGAGGTGGCCTCTCCACTCTCATCTTCTTGTTGTTGTTCAGTTACTCAGTCCTGTCCAGCTTTCTGTGACCCCATGGACTGCAGCACACCAGCCTTCCCTGTCCTTCAGTATCTCCTGGAGTTTGCACAAACTCATGTCCATTGAGTCAGGGATGCCATTCAACCATCTCATCCTCTGTTGCTCCCTCTTCTTCCTACCCTTAATCTTTCCCAGAATCAGGGTCTTTTCCAGTTTGTCAACTCTTGGCATCAGTTGGCCAAAGTATTGGAGTTTCAGCTTCAGTATCAGTCCTTCCAATGAATATTCAGGGTTGATTTTCTTTAGGATTGAGTGGTTGGATCTCCTAGCTAGCCAAGGGACTCTCAAGAGTCTTCTCCAATACCACATTTCAAAAGCATCAATTCCTCAGTGCTCAGCCTTCTTTATGGTCCAACTCTCACCTCTGTACATGGCTACTGAAAAGACCATAGCTTTGACTATATGGACCATTGTTGGCATAGTGATGTCTCCGCTTTTTAATATGCTGTCTAGTTTTTGGCTCAAAATTGCTTTGGTTGACCCCTAAGTCTAAATTTATATTCCTTTATCCTTCAGGCAGTTCCAAGTTCAGTGAGAAACAGGGTGGATGGTTTTGCTTCTACCTCCTGCTCCTCCCTTTGCTGTCCTTGTAGGCAGGGCTGGCGCCACATTGAATCATCAAAGGATGAACGAGGGTCCCTAGGGCCCTGCTTTCAGGCATCATCCTGCTCATCCTGACACCACACAAGACCCCATGAAAATATAGTCCATTTTGCTGTGTTCTCAGACTGACTTGGTATCACTGTAGGAATCCGATTCTCTGTATCTTTCTCTTATTTCAGTCACTTCGTAGGCAGGGCTGGCGCCACATTGAATCATCAAAGGATGAACGAGGGTCCCTAGGGCCCTGCTTTCAGGCATCATCCTGCTCATCCTGACACCACACAAGACCCCATGAAAATATAGTCCATTTTGCTGTGTTCTCAGACTGACTTGGTATCACTGTAGGAATCCGATTCTCTGTATCTTTCTCTTATTTCAGTCACTTCGCCTGAGTAGCTCAGCCATGGGGAAGACCACCACAGGCCAGATAGTCAACCTGCTGTCCAACGATGTGAACAGGTTTGATCAGGTAAGCTGCCCTTGAGGGATCCTCATCCATTTCCCATCCTTTTCACTGGGTTTATCTTATTGGAATGTCAGGTACCAGGGTTTGGTGTCAGCCAGGGTTCTGTTGAGGACACAAGACAAGGGTTCTCTTTATCCAACCCTTATTTCCTGTGTGTGCAGCTTAGATGTGATAATATGTGTTGTCCTGTAGATGAGAGTTTTGTTTTTCTGACATTGTCTGTAACATACTTCAGTAATAGACAGGCAACAGTGTTCTTGCCCAGCTTGGTTAGTGTTCCTGGGATCCTCCTGGAGTGGCCCTTCCTGGCACGTGGTGTGAGTGTTGCTGGACTATCTTCCTTCTCCTCTGGATGATGAAGGCCTGGTGGGCAGGGATTGTTCTTTCTCCTGTGCCCTGTTCAGTGCCTGCTGCATAGGGAGCCTGTGAGGAATATGCCAAGTGGGTAGTCCACAGCCAGACACAATCTCCTCTCTGCTGTCCCATCATACCCAATGCACACTTACCTTATGAATAGATCATGTTACCCAGAGTGTTGTAGCTGTTGGCCAGATCTGTATAGACCACTTCTCTTTCCTGGATGATCCTGCCTTTAAGTTTGGGGGCTTCCCTTGTGACTCAGACGGTGAAGGGTCCACCTGCAATGCAGGAGGCCTGGTTTCTATCTCTGCATCAGGAAGATTCCCTGGAGAAGGAAATGGTACCCCACTCCAGTATCCTTGCCTGGGGAATTCCATGGACAGGGAAGCCTGGTGGGCTACAATCTATGGGGCTACAAAGAGTCTGACATGACTAAGCAACTAACACTTTAACTTCTCTTTCAACTATGTATTTATCAAACATGATATAATGCCTCTACTTAATTTGAATGTGAATACGTCTTAATTTCTGCCCTGGAAAGGCCACAGCCTGTCTGGAAGGTAAATATACAAGTAGATATTGGAGAGTGTGGTAGGTACCATAATATAGGCTCTTCTGGGGAGATGGGAGCTGAATTTTGGGACAGAGAGAGTTTGGGGAAGCCCTGAGCTCATCTGTGTTGTGGACAAAATCAGCTTCTTCCATAAGTGTGGCTGGTCGGGTTCTCCCTGGACGTACCTGAGGCCGGCGCTATGCTGCCCTGGAACAGTGTCATCTGGGGTGAACGCTTGGATTTCTGCTTCAGCAGCTTTAATACCCACTGAGATCATATCTGTTTAGGTTCCTTCTATTCCTTCAGAGAAGATTGTTTCTACACCGTCTCCTTACTGGTTTTATTGTATACAATCCTAAGAAGGCTTTGTCTTTCTCTTTTAAGGTAACGATGTTCTTGCACTATCTGTGGGTGGGACCACTGCAGGCTATTGCAGTGACCGCCCTGCTCTGGATGGAAATTGGAATATCGTGTCTTGCTGGGATGGTGGTTCTCGTTATTCTTCTGCTTTTGCAAAGCTGCGTTGGAAATTCGTTTTCATCACTCAGGTAAGAGAAACACTGATTTAAAAAATAGATGATATGTGCTTGGTAGCATTCACCATTGGCTTAATGCTTCTGTTCAAAAACAAAACCAGTGCCTTTTCTAGTCTCTTCTTTGCATGTGTTGTAGACCCTTCAGGCTTAGCCCGGAGAAGGCAATGGAACCCCACTCCAGTACTCTTGCCTGGAAAATCCCATGAACGGAGAGCCTGGTAGGCTGCAGTCCATGAGGTCGCTAAGAGTCTCACATGATTGAGTGACTTCACTTTCACTTTTCACTTTCATGCATTGGAGAAGGAAATGGCAACCTACTCCAGTGTTCTTGCCTGGAGAATCCCAGGGACAGAGGAGCCTGGTAGGAGGCCATCTATAGGGTCGCACCGCGTCAAACATGACTGAAGTGACTTAGCAGCAGCAGCAGCAGCAGGCTTAGCCAGTGGAGGCTCAAGCCCTAAGCTGCAGGCTGATTTTGAATAGAGAAAGGTGACGGCACTCACTGGCACCTCCCTGCACCATACTTGAATAAGTGGAGTGTCTTTGAGCAGAAGATATCTATATTGAAATTATTTAAGCATTAATAAATAGTAATAATCCTATAGGCTCAACTTTAGCTGCATGCATTTTTGTTATGACTGTGGTAGAGCAATTTTCAGGTATCTATGTTCATGTCTTGTTTTTAATTCAGTTTTTCCATTAACTTATAAAACCCTCAAGGACAAGGTCAATCTTAATTAACTATGCTTTTATACAGCCCCATAGTCCCAGCAGTGTATGTGATAGAACAGTGGCTGGTGATGAAGGGCCTAATGGCGATGAGATAGACCTGAAGCAGGTCCCAGAGGGTTGGAGGTGGGTCATTGTCCTGGTGTCAGGTGATGGAGGTGTTGTGCTCTTTGAAGTTTTTTTTTTTTTTTTTTCCCTTGATATTTTTTTCCTTCTTTTTTTTTGTGATTTTACATGTGATGTTTTTGTCTCTTTGAAATTCCCTTTCCTGTCTCACTGTGGAGAGATGTTCCTTACCCTTCAAGGCCCTGTTCCAGTGCTGCCGGGTCTCTGAAGCTCTTGCTCTTCTTTCCCAGTGAAATTAGCAGCCCAAACTTTTCTGCTCCTCAGCAGTTCACTCCTGTTTTATCACAGCACAGACACTGTCTTCCCGTTAGATTCAGTGTCTTTTGCCTTCCCTGCCCAACTGCAACCTCCTTGGGTGGAGAGTTTATACCTGACTCACTTCAGGTCTTCCTCAGCCAGTACTGGGATTTCTTCAAATTACTCCTTGAATTGGGCTGAATGGTTGACTTCCTAGTTTCCTTGTCTCCATTTGCACTTTGAGAAGGGCCTTCCTGTGATGTCAGCACAGAAGAGCTGTAGGGAATCATTGATCCCTGGTACCTCCCTGTGACCCCTGCTGCTGCTACAGAAAGTTGGGCTGTGGTCACTGAGCCTCATCTCACCTCTGTCCCCTCAGGAGTAAGACTGCAGCTCTCACAGACGATAGGATCAGGACCATTAGTGAAGTCATAACTGGCATCAGAACAATTAAAATAAATGCTTGGGAAAAGTCATTTATAGACCTTATTACCAGATTGAGAAGGTAAGTTTTTGTACATATCACACCATATTTTTGTATTTCCCCCCCTATTTTTACTGACAGAAGTCTTACCAAGTTTTCACATGAAGATGAACTTAAATACTGTGAACTCCATACCTCATATATGACAGGAGGGTTAAGTGGAAGAGGGGAGATGTAACCTGCTTTTCCATTTATGATCTTCTTAAAGGAAAAATTATATATGCTTCTGAAGACGGTGAATAAACACATGAAAAATGTTCAACATCACTCTTTATTAGAGAAATGCAGACCAAAACTACAATGAAGTATCACTTCACACTGGTAGGCATGGCCATCAACAAAAAATCTACAAACAATACCCTCCTGCACTGTTGGTTGGAGTGTAAATTGGCAAAGCTATTATGGAAAATAGGCTGGAGATTACTTAGAAAGCTAGGAATAAATCTACCATATGACCCAGCCATCCCTCTACTGGGCATATGCCCTGAGAAAGCCAGAATTCAAAAACACACATGTACCTCAATGCTCATTGCAACACTGTTTACAATAGCCAGGACATGTGCTTCCAGAGGCCATTACAATAGGCAGGCCATGGTGCCTGCCTCTGTCTGATGTCTCGGTGCCTCACAATTTTGGGGTGTCTTATTCTCTTCCCCCACAAGTTTATGAGCTCCTGGAGGGGATGGACTGTGTCTTTCTGTCATCAGTGGGGAGCCTGGCCCAGGACTTTTGGTTATGAATGCTTGTTGAAAGAATGTTCAAACCCAGTCTGATTGACCCACAGTGTTTAAAAGGGTGACACTAAGCCTCTGTTTAGTTGGAAGAGTGAAGTGGTGATGAACTGTGTGGTCCTGGTGTTGGGATGGAGCCCTGGATATGCACTGTGTAGTGTCTCCATGTGAGGACTTAAATACCTATGCTTCTTTTAAAACCTCTTTCTTATTCTCCTTTCAGGGAGGAAATTTCCAAGATTCTGAAAAGCTCCTACCTTAGGGGCATGAATTTGGCATCATTTTTCGCTGTCAGCAAAATCATGATTTTTGTCACCTTCATCACCAATGAACTCCTTGACAACCTGATCACAGCCAGCCAAGTGTTTGTGGTGGTGATGCTGTTCGAGGCTCTGCGATTCTCAAGCACCCTTTACTTCCCCATGGCTGTCGAGAAGGTGTCAGAGGCCGTCGTCAGCATCCAAAGAATCAAGGTTTTGTGATAAATATATATATTTTTTCAGTTGTAGGTGGATTTTTAAATAAAATGCCTCCTTTTATTTGGTATCACTGTGTTCTAGTTAGGTGATATTTAACTTGCTCAGTGCCAAAGCTGGCAGGCTTCCCAGAATGTTGTAGGTATTTTTTTCTCTTATTAGGTAGAGTGCATTTAATTCAGTTCAGTTCATTTCAGTCGCTCAGTAGTGTCTGAAGCTTTGCCATCCAACCATCTCATCCTTTGTCATCCCCTTCTCCTCCTGCCCTCAATCTTTCCCAGCATCAGGGTCTTTTCCAATGAGTCAGCTCTTTGCATCAGGTGGCCAAAGTATTGGAGTTTCAGCTTCAACATTAGTCCCTCCAATAAACACCCAGGACTGATCTTTAGGATGGACTGGTTGGATCTCCTTGCAGTCCAAGGGACTCTCAAGAGTCTTCTCCAACACCACAGTTCAAAAGCATCAGTTCTTTGGAGCTCAGCTTTGTTTATAGTCCAACTCTCATATCTGTACATGACTACTGGAAAAACCAGAGCCTTGACTACACAGACATTTGTTGGCAAAGTAATGTCTCTGCTTTTGAATATGCTGTCTAGGTTGGTCATAACTTTGCTTCCAAGGAGCAAGCGTCTTTTAATTTCATGGCTGCAATCACCATCTGCAGTGATTTTGGAGCCCAGAAAAATAAAGTCAGCTAATGTTTCCACTGTTTCCCATCTATTTGCTGTAAAGTGATCGAACCAAATGCCATGATCTTAGTTTTCTGAATGTTGAGCTTTAAGCCAACTTTTTCACTTTCCTCTTTCACTTTCATCAAGAGACTCTTTAGTTCTTCTTCACTTTCTTCCATAAGGGTTGTGTCATCTGCATAGCAGAAGTTATTGATGTTTCTCCTGGCAATCTTGATGCCAGCATGTGCTTCCTCTAGCCCGGTGTTTCTCATGATGTACTCTGCATAGAAGTTAAATAAGCAAGGTGGCAATATACAGCCTTGACATACTCCTTTTCCTATTTGGAACCAGTCTGTTGTTCCATGTCCAGTTCTAACTGTTGCTTCCTGACCTGAAAACAGGTTTCTCAAGAGGCAGGTCAGGTGGTCTGGTATTCCCATCTCTTTCAGGATTTTCCACAGTTTATTGTGGTCCACATAGTCAAAGGCTTTGGCATAGTCAATAAAGCAGAAATAGATGTTTCTTTGGAACTCTCTTGCTTTTCGATAATCCAGTGGATATTGGTAATTTGATCTCTGTTTCCTCTGTTTTTCTGAAACCAGTTTGAACATCTGAAAGTTCACAGTTCACATATTGCTGAAGCCTGGCTTAGAGAATTTTGAGCATTACTTTACTAGCATGTGAGATGAGTGCAGTTATGCAGTAGTTTGAGCATTCTTTGGCATTGCCTTTCTTTGGGATTGGAATGAAAACTGTCCTTTTCCAGTCCTGTGTCCACTGCTGAGTTTTCCAAATTTGCTGACATACGGAGTGCAGCACTTTCACAGCATCATCTTTTAGGATTTGAAATAGCTCAACTGGAATTCCATCACCTCCACTAGCTTTGTTCGTAGTGATGCTTCCTAAGGCCCACCTGACTACACATTCCAGGATGTCCGGCTCTAGGTGAGTGTGAGTGATCACACCTTTGTGATGATCTAGGTCGTAAAAATCTTTTTTGCATAGTTTTTCTGTGTATTCTTGCCACCTCTTCTTAATATCGTCTGCTTCTGTTAGGTCCATACCATTTCTGTCCTTTTTTGAGCCTATCTTTGCATGAAATGTTCCCTTGGCATCTCTAATTTTCTTGAATAGAGCTCCAGTCTTTCCCATTCTGTTGTTTCCCTCTATTTCTTTTCATTGATCACTGAGAAAGGCTTTCTTATCTCTCCTTGCTATTCTTTGGAATTCTGCATTCAGATGCTTATATCTTTCCTTTTCTGCCTTGCCTTTTGCCTCTCTTCTTTTCATAGCTATTTTTAAGGCCTTCTCAGATACCCATTTTACTTTTTTGCATTTGTTTTTATTGGGGATGGTTTTGCTCCCTGTCTCCTCTCCAATGTCACGAACCTCCATCCCTAGTTCATCAGGCACTCTGTCTATCGGTTCTAGTCCCTTAAATCTATTTCTCAGTTCTACTGTATAATCATAAAGGATTTGATTTAGGCCATACCTGAATGGTCTAGTGGTTTTCCCCACTTTCTTCAATTTAATTCTGAATTTGGCAATAAGAAGTTCAAAATCTGAGCTACAGTCAACTCCTGGTCTTGTTTTTGCTGACTGTATAGAGCTTCTCCATCTTTGGCTGCAAAGAATATAATCAATCTGATTTCGGTGTTGACTGTCTGGTGATGTCCATGTGTAGATGTGCATTATAGAAATCATTAGACTGGTTCTCATGTAGGGGCAGAAGTATATATAAGTAGCATAGCACAGGGCTCTAGTGTAGTGATGCCTGCAGAGTGACTAAAATGTCTGAAAGCAGGAGAAGCAAACAGAGTGCACTTCCTGTGCTGACTCCAGGGACCAGGCAGTGACTGTGCACAGTCTTGGGGTATAAGATTCCTCTCTGGGCCTGGAGGGGAGGAATTTGCTGAAAGCTCTCTTCTCCTTGAACAGGAAGAGTGGCCTCGAATTCACTTAATTCTCTGTGTTTGAAATTAGTTCTTTCTTCCACAGTTGTTTTGCTTGTTGGTGTCTGAGCCTGGCTTTTGGATCTGCCTTTTTGACACAGTCCCTTTTTCATTTACTGCTTAATCCTCTCTCTCTAGTTGTCCCTCTTCTTTTCTTTTCTTTTTTTTTTAATTTTATTTTTACTTTATTTTACTTTACAATACTGTTTGGTTTTGCCATACATTGACATGAATCCACCACGGGTGTATACAAGCTCCCAATCCTGAATCTCCCTCCCACCTCCCACCCAACATCATCTCTCTGGATCATCCCCATGCACCAGCCCCAAGCATCCTGTATCCTGTATCGAACATAGACTGGCACTTCATTTCTTACATGTTAGTATACATGTTTCAAAGCCATTCTCCCAAATCATCCCACCCTCTCCCTCTCCCTCAGAGTCCAAAAGTCCGTTCTGTACATTTATGTCTCTTTTGCTGTCTTGCATAAAGCGTCATCATTACCATCTTTCTAAATTCCATATATATGTGTCAGTATACTGTATTGATGAGAAAATAATGAGAAAGTACACTAATAATGCATTTCTGTCCCTCTTTTCAAATTTGTAATTCCCACCATTATGTGAACTAGAAACTTCCACATAAACAATGTGGATTTAGAAAAGGCATAGGAACCAGAGATCAAATTGCCAGCATCCATTGGATCATTGAAAAAGCAAGATAATTCCAGAAAAAGAAACATATACTTCTGCTTCATTGAATCTGCTGAAGCTTTTGACTGTGTGGATCAAGAACTGTGGAAAATTCTTCAAGAGATGGGACTATCAAGCCACCTTACCTGCCTCCTGAGAAACCTCTATACAGGTCAAAAAGCATACATAGTTAGAACTGGACATGCAGCAGAGGACTTTTTCCAAATTGGTAAAGGAGTATGTCAAGACTGTATACTGTCACCTTGCTTATTTGACATATATGAAGAATATATCATGAGAAACGCTGGGCTGGAGGAAGCACATGCTAGAATCAAGATTGCCGGGAGAAATATCAATAACCTCATATATGCAGATGACACCACCCTTATGGAAGAAAGTGAAGAGGAACTAAAGAGCCTCTTGATGAAGGTGAAAGAGGAAAATGAAAAAGCTGGCTTAAAACTCAACATTCAGAAAACAAAGATCATGGTATCCAGTCCCATCATTTCATGGGAAATAGATGGGAAACAATGGAAACAGTGACAGACTTTATATTTTTGGGCTCCAAAATCACTGTGGATGGTGATTGCAGCCAGGAAATTAAAAGACGCTTACTCCTTGGAAGAAAAGCAAAGACCAACCTATTAAGTATATGAAAAAGCAGAGACATTACTTTGCCAGCAAAGTTCCATGTAGTCAAATCTATGGTTTTTCCAGTAGTCATGTATGGATGTGAGAGTTGGACCATAAAGAAGGCTGAGCACCGAAGAACTGATTCTTTTTAATTGTGGTGTTGGAGAAGACTCTTGAGAGTCCCTTCAACAGCAAGGAGATCAAACCAGTCAATCCTAAAGAAAATCAACCCTGAATATTCTTTTGAAACTATTATGCTGAAGTTCTAATACTTTGGGCACCTAATGCTAAGAGCTGACTCATTTGGAAAAACCCTGATGCTGGGAAAGATTGAAGGCAGGAGGAGAAGGGGATTACAGAGGATGAGATTGTTAGATGGCATCACTGACTCAATCAATATGAATTTAAGAAAACTTGGAGATAATGAAGGACAGGGGAACCTGGAATGCTTCAGTCCATGGGATTGCAAATTGTCAGACATGACTGAGACTAAACAACAAGTACACTATATTATGTGATTATATTGATATATACCATGAGGCATAATAGTAGTATATATTATTCCATATGTTATTAATATGTTCTGATGTGAACTAATACTTTAAATACAGTTAACAAGACAGTATTTAAACTGTTCAAAGTTTGCAAATCCCAGGAAAGCAGTTTTTTTTGTTTTTGCTTCCTGCAGTTTAACATGCTGTTTTTTTCCTCTTTTCTGTAGAATTTTTTATTACTTGATGAAATAACACAGCTCAACCCTCAGCTGCCATCAGATGGTGAAAGGATAGTGGATGTGAAAGATTTCACTGCTTCTTGGGATGAGGTAACAAATCCTCCATTCCAAGATCCTGACTGCTAACAGAGAACTGTGAAAGATTTATTGGAGAATTTTTAGATTTTACCCATGGTGTAAAATGTGTCTTACTCATTTACTGAAAGTATGTTATAATAATTCTCAAAATTGGGATTAGGATTTGTATCTAATGGAGATTAAGTATAAAATCAACCTAAGATGTTTGACATGCTGCTCTCTATCTCATTTTCAAGAGAGTTTTCATAGTATTAGTACACTTTGAACTTAAAGTATATACATTTGTAATTAGCATTTACAGAATTGGAGGGACAAAATGCTACAGTGTGATATAGGTTATCTAACAAATACACAACCAGTTGTTAAACAGGCTTTGGGAAATCAGCGTACATTTTTTGCTTTGATTATCAGACCACTATATTATTCATAGAGTCAGGCCATGATCTGGATCTTGGCTGTAGGGTAGGGTATGGTCTCCCGCATCCTGAGCTTCTGGATGGTTCTGGATACTTTGGTGGCAGCCAGGGGCATGTGAGCACCAGTGATTCCCGATTAAAGGATTACATTGCTTGGAAGCTGACAGGGAGAAATGTGATTTCCAACACTTGGTTTATTTGTTAGGTTCAGGCAAACAGAAAAAACAACAGGGTTTGGTCTCAAGAAATTGTCAGTATCACACACCCAGTGCAGCCCCTTTACCAACTGAAATGTTCCCCCAGCCCCCAGTTCCTAGATCTTCTGTGCACACCCTCCTGTATCAGTGTGAATTAGTCAGGAAAACAGAACCCTACCAGGAGAGAGGGAGTTCCATGCAGGGAATTAGTTACATAGATGATAAAAGAGGGAGGAAAAAACAGAAAGGGAAAAAGAGTGGTGTGTGAGACAACCCAGGGTTTATCAAAGGCAGGAAGCTGCTGCCACCCCCAGGGCTGGAGGGACTCTTGGAAGAGGCACCTCCACCAAAGGGTCCACCCTCCGGAGCTGAGCGTAGGAGCCTGGCTGCTGTCAGAGTGGGGACCACAAAGCATGTGTCCTGACTGTAGACTCACCCTGTCTTTCGTGCCTGTGACTCTGTGGTGCACCCTGCATCATGTTCACCTGCTTCTGACTCAGCACCTGCCGTCCCCACCGACAACCAGTGGTTTGTTCCCGGATACATGAAACCATGTCCCTGCACATTCTGTACATACATGGAAAGTCCCACAAGGTGTCTGATCTAACCTGAGAGCTTCTCCTACGTTAATACAGTGGATTTACCTCCTGCTTGGTGTTTCTCGTCATAATGCTCTTGAAGCATTTGTAGAAAGCACTTGATACAGTTCCATTATAAAGGCCACTCTATGTAACTGCTAACACTTACTTTGTATGACTTGTTAGCAGATTTCTTTTGTTCCGAGTAAACATGTAGGTTTATCTTAAATCAATTTGGTATATGATACAGATTGGTTCTGCAGTTTTTAATGAACTGAAATAAAAATATCTGTATACAGCAGTCTCTGCCTGTGCAACAAATATATGTAAGGTAAAATAAGGAATTTTAGTTGTACTAAAGTCTGTGTGGATAAATCAGATGAAAAATCTGAATCTACTTTTTCTATAGTAAAAAAACATAATAAATTATTAAAAACTCAAGATACTAAACTGCTAAAGGAAGACGAGAAAAAGCTGTGAGTTCTGCTGTAAGGCTTTTCTGGTAAAATCTAATTCCGTATTATGATTCTGTTAGAGCAGAATTCAAAATTACAGAGATGAGAGGCTTCATCAGCTACATTTTCACAGAAATAGCTACAATGTTAACATTGTGTGGCAAGGTTTCCTTGGAGAAAGAAATGGCAGCCCCCTCAGTATTCATGCCTGGAGAATCCCATGGACAGAGCCGGGTGGGCTACAGCCCATGGGGTTTCAGAGTCAGACACACCTGAAGTGAGTTAGCAAAGCAATGCAAAGGCATTCCTATCTAGGTAAATGATAATTTATGCTATTGTAGCTAATTTTTACCATTTTGGGAGAATGGAAATTCTAAATATTTTCAACTTAATGTTATTTCTTATGTTGCTGCTGCTGCTGCTAAGTCGCTTCAGTCCTGTCCGACTCTTAGCGACCCCATGGACTGTAGCCCCCCAGGCTCCTCCATCCACAGGATTTTCCAGGCAAGAATACTGGAGTGGGGTGCCATTGCCTTCTCCAGTTATCTCTTATAGCACTCACTAAAAACTAACAGCCATGGCACCATAATAGCATTTTTTGTGAGGTACCTAGACTGTTACTACTGAGGGAGACACAAAAATGTGAGGTAAGCGTACCTTTTCCCAGGAACTTTTAATGCCAGAGATATTAAACAATTAAGGCACTTGAAAACATTAGGGATATGTATAAACTTGCAAGTAAAAGGAACCATAGCTGTACCAGCAAGCAGTGAAGAAATAGTAAATCTTCATTTTGTGAATCTTTAATTATCTAAATGTAAGGAATTTTGGCTTAAGAAATGGTCAGAAGCAGCTTGTCATTTCTTATTATAAAATACTGAAAACCAAGTGCTGAATTCAGCCACTGTAGGCTAAAGAAACTGAAACAAAAAAGCCTTAATTACCTGGAGACTTAGTGACCAAAAGCTCACTTAAGCCCCTGAACTAATCCTATGTGTCAAGGCAGGAAAGAAGGATTTCTCTAAAGCTGAAAAAACTAGTGCTTCATAAGGAAACTAAAGAAATGAAAGTATGCATGCTTATACCACAGAGGTTGAAACTGAGAAAGGATAGAGAAGAAAGAAAAAGTATGATTTGTTCACCCAGGGCAATCATCATTAAAAATCTACAGCAATCTGGTCAACTAAAATTTTTTTCTGAAATTGCACTGCTCCCATTTACTGTGTTAAAATGATTGTCTCATTAAAGAGTTAGTAAATGATTCTAAAATAACTTTTTTCTTACCTCATAGAAGTTACTTTTTAAGATAGCTTGGTGAGAATCTTTTTAAGGTAGAAAAATGTTAGGATACTTTTTTGAAATACAAAGGAAAATATAATTAAATCAACTTTGTACTTAACAGTCATAAGAAAAATTCAGCGTGGTTCAATAGATAAAAATTTTTGACTTTGTATAAATCCTTTAAGTTACTCAGACTTGGAATAAAGTTGGTAAGTTTTCAGTTAAATACTAACAATATGGTATCTTAAAGCAGATTTTTTTTAATTGCCCATATCAACAATTACATCCTCAGACCAACTTTCCCCTTCTTTAATGTGAAATAGAAAATCACCAATATTTTACATTAAGCCTAGTCTTTAAGGCATTGTTTTTAATTTCTAAATGGTACAAGGTACTTTACAAGTATGAACAATAACCTGTTATACTTTGCGATAAGCACAAAATTTTACTCTAAGGATACTAAATTTTTAAATTTATTCCACTTTTGAAATGATAGCCAAAAATCTACCTGATTGATGCTCATTCAGCATATTCTTCTCAATTCTCATCACTTAAGTACATTCTGAGTTTGCATAAAAATAATGCAGCTTTCAGGCTTTAAAATTACTACATTTAAATTGGACTTCCCTGGTTGGCTTATTGGTAAAGAATCTGCCTGCAATGCAGGAGACCCACGTTCTCTCCTTGGGTCGGGAAAATTCCCTGGAGAAGGGAATGGCAAGCTACTCTAGTATTCATACCTGGGGACTGCTGAGTGACTTTCACTGCAACTGCAAAAGGATCATGAGGTTGTCTGCACAGGACAGTGTTTTCCATCACTTACAGAGTTACATTTGGCATGTCAAAGAGAGAGTATCTAATCCATTTGAAATGAAAGTATGCATGCTTATACCACAGGGATTGAAACTGAGAAAGGATAGAGAAGAAAGAAAAAGTATGATTTGTTTACCCAGGGCAATCATCATTAAAAATCTACAGCAATCTGATCAACTAAAAATTTTTTCTGAAATTGCACTGCTCCCATTTACTGTGTTAAAATGATTGTCTCATTAAAGAGCAGCGGCCATTTGAGGTAAAAGAAAACAGCCCAGAAGGATTCATGCAGAATATTTTAAATATTCCCTTTGAGCAAAATGATTTAACTGATTTTTTTTTCAAGGGTGATGCTCCTATATGCATCCTTTAAAAAAGATCCTGGAACAGCATCTTCCATATGGGACATATTGCAGAATAATGTTTTGGTTTCAATGAGTTACACTTCAGTCCTTGTTAATTTTGCAGGTCTATTTTCAGAGGATGGGGTTAGTGTTAGTCACTCAGTCATGTCTGACTCTGTGCAACCCCATGCACTGTAGCCCACCAGGCTCCTCTGTCCATGGAATTCTCCAGATAAGAATACTGGAATGGGTATCTATTCCCTTCTCCAGAGGATCTTCCCCACCCAGGGATCATACCTGTGTCTTGCACTTTGCAGGCAGATTCTTTACCATCTGAGCCACCAGGGAAGCCCACAGAGTGTGGCAGTTTTGTGTTTTAGATTTGCAGAATTTACAGAGAAAAAAATTATCGTCTGTGCACCCAAGACAAGGACAATTCCTCCAAAGAACTTGGCTGCCTCAGAAGCAGACTTTGGCACAGGTTGTGAGGTCAGAGTTATGAGGGGTAGCTTTTGCCTTTCATTCAGTCCAAAAAGCAGTAGTATTAGCAACCTTAGCATCAAAACAGGAAACACAGCTGTTGTGGTTTCCCAGATTTCTGGTGCTGGAGAGGTGCCCCTGAGGAGTGGCGGCACTGGGGCTCTCGTGGCGGTGCTCAGTAAAGCTGAGCTGTGGTCACGTCAGGGCCAGGATGGTGCCCTGAGCCGGTCATCACACAGAGCATGGCCAGGCAGCCCGCGGCCCAGAGCAGCAGGTAGGAGAGCCCGACAACGTGTCCTCCATGCAGTGTTCAAGTGGACCTGGGGTGCCCAATGCTGCATCTGTCCCTCTGTCCCCTGTGCCCTCCTCCCCCACCCCTCCCGGTGTGTACAGGTGTCCATTGAATTGCTTTTGTGCCAAACTAAGGCAATGGCAACCCACTCCGGTATTCTTGCATGGAAAATCCCATGGGCAGAGGAGCCTGGTAGGCTGCTGTCCATGGGGTCACGAAGAGTCGGACACGACTGAATGACTTCCCTTTCACTTTTCACTTTCATGCATTGGAGAAGGAAATGGCAACCCACTCCAGTGTTCTTGCCTAGAGAATCCCAGGGATGGGGGAGCCTGATGGGCTGCCGTCTATGGGGTCGCACAGAGTCAGACAGGACTGAAGAGACTTAGCAACAGCAGCAGCAGCAGCAGCATTTTAGAATGAACTATCTTGTTCTTTCAAGAGCTTATAACATGGTCACAGACTTCTGTGAAAATTGCATTGTAGTACAGAACACACTTTTCTGTTCTCCAGGCCTTGTCTGTAGAAGGACTTTGCCCCTTGCTGGGGTCATTAGTAATTAGGGCTGTCTGGTTAGGTCATGGGTGATAGAGCCTTGGAGGGAGAGGCAAAATGAGGACTGCAGCCTGGGAGGCAGCATCTCAGATAGCTCTGAGAGAGTGCTCCAAAGCAGCAGTGAGGAAGGTCAATATATAAGGTTTTGGTGAAGGGGGAGTTCAATACCATGAAGCACTCATTTTACAAAAGGGTTTTTCCTTAGTCATGAGGATCTGATGTCACCATGCAGGGATGTAGTGCTTCTCTAGATATGAGGAGATGCAAGGATTGAGGTCATAAAATCTGTTCCTAAAAACCTCCAATTATCTAAAGGCTTGTCCCACCAAATTCCCTGCAGTAGAGTGCTTCACTCCACCATGAACTCCCTCAGGGGTTGTTGAAGGTCAGCAGCTATAGCAGCATGGGGTTCAGTCTCCGTAGAGGCAGATGGCAAATGCTTTTGTTGTTCACTCTTTGGCGATGCCCTTGGTAAGTACGGCTTTGTAGTTAATACTACCCACTCCAGTATTCTTGGGCTTCCCTTGTGGCTCAGCTGGTAAAGAATCCACCTATAATGTGGGAGACCTGGATTCGATCCCTTGGTTGGGACGATTCCCTGGAGAAGGGAAAGGCTACCCACTGCAGTAGTCTGGCCTGGAGAATTTCAGGGACTATATATTCCATGGGATTGCAAAGAGTTGGACATGACTAAGGGACTTTCACTTTCAGTTTATTTAGTAAAGGGCCAGACATGCCAGGTACTTATGCTGCTGTCTTGTGGAGATTAATGAGACAGTTAAAACCAAGGGTCCTGATGAAAACTTACAAATGATTAAAAACCTCCCACACTGAATATTCTATTAAGTACATTATTTTAATAAACTAGTATGCATCATTCAGTTTGCATTTCAGGGAGGTACCTTGTCATCTCTCCTACTTAAATTCTGTGGGTGTCTAGAGCTGTGTCCATATGTAAATCTGGTAAAAGAAGGGGGCTTCCTAAAGGCAACTAAAACTACTTCAGACCCCCTAAGAGATAGGATTGGATGAAAAGGCCTTCAGAACACAGTATCTTTAAAACAGGAAGGAGAAAAATATGAGTTAATATTAGCATAACAATGACTATTACACTATTTTCTCTACTTTCTAAAGTAATATGTGTTACTTTATTGAAATAGGTACATTTTTATAAACTAATTTGCAGGAATCAGAAACCCCAGCCCTACAAGGCCTTTCCTTTACTGTCAGGCCCGGTGAACTGTTAGCTGTGGTTGGACCTGTGGGAGCAGGAAAGGTAAGTTGTGATGACTTTTGTCAGCCTGATGCAATGCCACAGCCCCTGTTATATCCTCAGAGTTGAGCTCAGAGCTGAGTGTACCTAGAACAATGTTCCTCTAGGTGTGTTCCGTGGAACATTTGTTTTGCAAGATTTAGTGGTAAATAAACCTGGAGAAGGAAACGGCAAACCACTCCAGTGTTCTTGCCTGGAGAATCCCAGGGATGGCGGAGCCTGGTGGGCTGCTGTCTATGGGGTCGCACAGAGTTGGACATAACTGAGACGACTTAGCAGCAGCAGCAGCAGCAAACCTGGATAAATGCACACTGCGTTTTCCTTCTTGGTGCTTCACGGTGCAAATTTGGGAACTACTAGTAGGGAGTTTAGATGTCTCAGAGAAGGAGATTACTTATGTGACAGCTGTTCAGGATGGACAGAGACAGTGGGGACTTCTTTTTGTCACAGCGGCCCTTCCAGGAAGTCTGGAGGTGGTAAAGACTCTTCAGGGAAGCTCTGAGCATTTCCTCAGGTGACTTGACTCGATCCTGTTAGTGCACATGTAGTGAAAGTGTAACCAAGTGCTGGAGATAAAGATACAGATGTGAGCAAGACCTCTACGCCTCTGCCCTTCAGAGGCAACCAGGTTCTGGCATAAGATAGATACCCAGGCAGGTTATGTCAGCCCAGTGTGGTGAGTGCTCTGATGGTGTGGACATAGGCATGTCATTTCTCTGTGTTACAAGAGATGTGAAGGACATGTACATGTGCACTTAGTGTCCTGTGTTTTGTACAACAGAATACAGAAACCTAAATGTGGGATGTGCACACGAGAGGGTGATGATTTCCTCCATGAAGAACTTTTTGAAAAATTTAATTTTAATTGGATGATAATTGGTTTACAATATTGTGTTAGTTTCTGCCATACATCAACATGAATCAGCCATAGGTATACATGTTTCCTCTCTCTTGAACCTCTTTCCCAGAGCCCAGGATTTGAGTTCCCTGGGCATGGTGGACTTCTGTTCTTCAAATACAACAACCTCAGAGTTCTTTTAAATAATAATCTTTGGATATACTCTTCACACATAGCTTTAAAAAAGTTTTTTAAAATATATTTATTTATTTACTTGGTTGCATTGACGCCATAGAGTGCATGGCATCTCTTGCTGTGGCATGTGGGCTGAGTTGCCCTGGGGCATGTAGGATCTTAGTTCCCTGACCAGGGGACCAGGGATCTAACCAGAGCCTCTGGCACTGGAAGGTGGATTCTTCTTTTATTCAGTGTTTATTATCTGGATATAATTATTGTTTTTTTAGCATTTTCTTTTGTACTGGGGTGTAGCCAGTTAACAATGTTGTGATAGTTTCAGGTGAAAAGTGAAGGGTGTGTGTCAGCCATACATACACATGCATCCATTCTCCCCCAAATCCCCTCCCATCCAGGCTGCCTGCCACGTAACAGTGAATGGAGTGCCATGAGCTGTGCAGTAGGTCCTTGCTGGTGATCCATTTTAAATACAGCAGTGTGTACCTGTCCATCCTGAACTCCCTAACTATCCCTTCCCCTCATCCTGGAAGGTGGATTCTTAACCACTGGACCACCAGGGAATCCCCACATACCTTTTTAAGAACAACTATTTGTCCAGTAAAAGATACCCAGATGCAGGAACAACTGCATTAAACCTCAGATACAGAAAATACACATCCTGCTGGTCTGCTCTGCTAGTGAAAGATGTTAAATATTCTTAGTCTTTGCTGAGTAGAGCATTTAATCTGGGGGAACTCAGGATGAATAGAATGTTATCATTTTAATATTCCTTATCAACCTTTAGTTTATGTTGACCAATAGTGCTCTTTTCCATTTTTTCTTGCATCTTCCAGAACTGTACTTTATACTCTTCTGATATCCTTGATCAAGTGCCAGGGTGGGGTCGGTTGTGCTGCGGGATGTGTTCCGTGCTGAGTGCACCCTGTTCATGCATGTGTGTTGCCGTCTGTTTCAGTCATCACTGTTACGTGCTCTGCTGGGGGAGCTTCCCCTGAGCCAGGGGAAGGTCAGCGTGCATGGGAGGATTGCATATGTTTCTCAGCAGCCCTGGGTGTTTCCAGGAACTGTGAGGAGTAACATTTTATTTGGGAAGAAATATGAAAAGGAACAATATGAAAAAGTAATAAAGGCTTGTGCTTTGGAAGAGGTGAGTAATGGCTCTTGAGTTGCATGTACTCATATTTCAAATAATGATAATATTGGTTTAAATCTAAGGTTTGTTGAAAGTTCTTTCAATTTGAAAGGTCTTTTATTTGTTGCTTTAAGCTGGACTTCTGGGTAAGTATGCAGTCATATACATTGCTGTTTTAATTCTGATGTGATAATGATGGTCACAGAATGCTTTTGTTTCATTTGGTGAAGTTTCATTTACTTTTTTAGATTCTTTTCTCAATGGACAATTACAAAAATTCGTAAGAATAGAGAGCACCATGTAATGACCTTCATGTTCCCACCCCCAGAATCAGCCGGGGTCAGCTGGTGGCCAGTCTTGCTGGGTCTTTACTCCTGCCCTGTGGCACCCCTCCAACCAACACCCCACCCCATCCCCTGGTATTCCAAAGCAGATCCTAGATCTCAGATTAGTTCATCTGTAAACATTTCGTTGTTCTTATTCAGTCACTAAATCGTGTCTGACTCTTTTCATCTCCATGGACTGCAGCACACCAGGCTTCCCTGTCCTTCACTATCTCTCGGAGTTTACTCAAACCCATGTCCATTGAGTCAGTGATGCCATCCAACCATCTTATCCTCTGTTGTCCCCTTCTTCTCTTGCCCTCAGTTTTTCCCAGTGTCAGGGTCTTTTCCAATGGGTTGGCACTTTGTATCACGTGGCCAAATTATTGGAATTTCAGCTTCAGCCACAGTCCTTCCAATGAATATTTATTTATTTATTTTTTTTTTTACTTTATTTTACTTTGTAACACTGTATTGGTTTTGTCATACATTGACATGAATCCACCACGGGTGTATACAAGCTCCCAATCCTGAATCTCCCTCCCCCCTCCCACCCAATATCATCCCTCTGGATCATCCCCATGCACCAGCCCCAAGCATCCTGTATCCTGTATCGAACATAGACTGGCACTTTGAATTGATTTCCTTTACAATTGACTGGTTTGATCTTGCAGTCCAAGAGACTCTCAGGAGTCTGCTCTAGCATCACAATTCAAAAGTATCATTTCTTTGGCACTCAGCCTTCTTTATGGTCAGACTCTCACATCCGTACACGACTACTGGAAAAACCATAGATTTGACTATAAGGAACTTTCTTAGAGTGATGTTTCTGCTTTTTAATATGCTTTCTAGGTTTGTCATAGCTTTTCTTCCAAGGAGCAAGGGGCTTTCATTTCACGGCTGCAGTCACTGTCTGCAGTGATTTTTGAGCATAAGAAATTAAAATCTGTCACTGTTTCCTCCTTTTCCCCTTCTCTTTCCAGTGTTTCACCATCTATTCGCCACGAAGTGATGGGACCAGATGCCACATAAATCCACAATAAACATATTCTGTTACCATAAGCAATATAGTATATAACATTTGTCTGTATATTATTTAACCACTTTAAAAAACTTTTTTAACAAGTTTTTTTAAAAAGCTTTTAAGACTTTTAAAAACTTTTAGGCATTACATAGTTAAAGGTATCATGTTGATAAATTCTAGTTTGATATTTTCCCACATAAATTATTTGACCTTACAAACCCCTCTTGGATGCCTATAAGTTTATAATTTCATGTTTCTAAGTTTTTAATGTGTAAAAAAACACATTCCTGCCAACTTGGACATTTTCTTTGCAGATTGCCTTGACAATCATAGGATAATAAGTGTGTTGATCCTTCTGTGTCTGGGTATAGAGGCCTTCCAGACTTGAGTTAGTTTAGTGTTGCCTTCATTTCAAATATGCTCTTCAGTCACCCTCTGGGCAGCCTGGTGTGAAAGAGCGGAAGACTGAACTGACATGAGCTGGTTCAGATTCCAGCTCTTCTGTTTAACAGCTGACCGCCCTCAGACCAGTAATGTGACCTCACTTAGTCTCAGTTTCCTCTTCTGTGAAATGGGGCCAGTGCTTCCTGTGAGCTTATTGTGAGGATTAGAAATAATCAGTGTCAGTGTCCAGCACAGAGCTTAGTGCACAGATCTTACCTGCACCCCGCCCCCGCCCCCGGAACTGAGAGAAGCTGTGTCCATGTGTACAAATGATGGAGCAGAATAAGACAGGTGCTTCAGGAGAGATGAGAGTTGTAAACAGAGCCTTAGGAACCCAGCAGGAAGAGAGATGAGTCCAGGATGACTTCATAGGAGAGTGTGTTTGGGCTGAGCCTGGAAAGATGGGCAGGATATTGACAGGCTGTGAGAGGAGAGGCGATTCCAAGTGGAAGAAAAGCTGTGAAGGAAGGTGTGTTTTTTCCTCTGCTTGACTCCAGTCCAGCCCTCCTCTGCCAGGGCCTCACGGCCGGCCCACATTAACCATTTCAGCACCAAATGATGGTGTCTCTAATGTAAGTCTCCTCCATCCCTGAAGGGCCCTTGATATGCTTCTGGATGGATGGCATCAAATCTGCATCGCCATTTCCTAGTTTGCCTCTGGTGTGTGTGTCTGCTGTTCAGTGAGAATTGGTGAAATTTAACTTAAAGGAAAATAACGTGAATAAAAACACCTTCCTGTCAGTGGGAGGAATTGTAATATATGCTCAAGTCAGGCTTTTCCCTTTAACCTAATCAGAAAATGGTGGCTGGGAAATTAGCCTGACTTGGATTTTACATCAAATCCTTTGAAACATTTTTCCCATTTGGGGCTGGTCCATAAATAATTGTCAGAGTCAACAACACACTTGCAGTCCTGCTACCAGACTTGGAGAGAGCCTGTTTCTTGTGCCCTAACTGTGCTGAGTGAATGAGTGGATTTAAGTGCCTTTTCTAGAACATGGTTAAAATTTCTGTGCCATGACATATTACTGTTTTGAGAAACAAAATGATATAACATAGAATTAAGGCATAAACGCTAAGTAGAACAGTTTGCAAGGACTTCAACAGTGAAACAGAGGCCAATAACTCACTGCATGCACGCGCACACAAGCACGTGCGCGTGTGTGTGTGTGTGTGTGTGTGTGTGTGTGTGTGTGTGTGTGTGCGTGCGCGTGTAGAGCTGGGAACCTATCTTAATATGGCTCATTGTTCATGAAAACCAAAGCAAGGGATAGCAATAACTTCTGAACTCGTCAAAAAAATAAAGTGAAATAATGATGAATTTTCATGACAGTGCAATTGCTGCCTTTCATTTTCTGTATCCCAGTTCAGCTTTGAATGAACAGGGAACCTGTGTTTGTCTGTGTGTCTTTGTGGCTATCAGTGTGGGTTATGATGGACATTCTTTCTTCTCTTTATGGTCATTCGCTTTGCATGTTATGACCCATGGGGTCCCATTGTTGGTTTGATGAGAAAATAAGCATCAGCCACCAGGAGCAAGTTACAATCAATTCCTGTCCTTTTTCCATTTATGGAGAGTGTTCATATGTAGATTCTCACAGCAATCTTGAGCTTAGTGACTCTTATTTCTGCAGCATATTTTGTAGAAGAGGAAAGTGAGACTTAGGGAGATCAAAGGATTTGTTTATCATGGAGACACCAGTGTGCCACCTGCTTTCTCCCCAGATTTGCTCAAGTAGAGACAGAGAGTGAGGGCGTCATCTGCAGAAAGTAGTGCTGTGTATCTTAGATTGATGCCTGAAGGGTTTAGTAGATAATTCAAAGATTTCTAATATAATAATTGTGTAACTTTAACCTGATTGTTATCTTGTCATTTTAGGGATAGTCTTGTCATCTTTTTTTTTTTTTTTTCTTTAATTTCCTCAGGTACTCTGGGGAAAAGAGAATGATTTGTCTATTTACTTCTTAAACAGTATTCAAGTATAACTTATGGTAGATTCCCAGATCCTGAAGTCAAAACATCATATCCTTCTTAACTTTGGGTTTTTCCTGGTTCTGCAGACAAGCATCTGCTTAGTCCAGCTGATCTGCTGGTGCCCGCTGAGCACACTGTTTCTTTCCTTTTGGTTTTCCTGCCCAGCCTGCTCTTTCTGTTCCTATTTCAGACCTTGTCTGTCACTGTGCCACTTGCCTTAAGTATCACTGTGAAGACATTGGTCAGGTGTTATCCCTTCTCTGAAAGTGGGAAGCAGAGACCAAGATGAGCAAAACTGGTAATTCAAGATAAGATAAATCCTGTGCCTTCACCTCCTGGGCCACCAGCTCTCACACCTGTGTCTCTAGCACAGACCTTCACACCTGCATGTCCAGCTGCACCATGATGTCACTGAGAGGTCATCTCAGCTTGTCCACAAGAAGTCTCCTAAACCTGCCCCACCATCTTCCCCAACATCAAGACCCTGTCCTTCCTTCCTCACCCCAACACCACAGTCCTCTTCTCTTACAGCCCACACCCGTCCCATCAGCAGATCTTACAGATTCCGCCTTCCAAGTGCATCTGGAGTGTGACCCCGTCTCTCCATTTTCACTGCTCCCTAGATTATTCTAGTAGCCTCCTCACTTGTATCTGCCCTCACCCTTCCCCACCCCCTTACTTCCTGTTTCCCACAAAGCATAGAAGTGATTCTTTAAGAAACCTCAGACCATGTCAGTCCTCCCTTCTTCCCCTCCCTCTGTTACTGGGAGTGACCCCAGGCTCCTCATGCTCCATCTCTGCCCTCACTTCCCTCATTCTTACTCGGCTCGGCTCTCCTGTGTCCTTGCTTGTCCTGAACCCCTTGGGCATCTCCCCGTGGCCCCTGCACCCGCCCCTCCTTCTATGAGGAGCAGCCTCTCCAGGTCTGCCTGAGTGCACCCCCGTAGATCTGCTCACACCCGCTCTGAGCAGAGCCCTCACACCCCAGTGTGAACTTACTTCTCTCCTTTTCTCTCCACCCCCCTGAGCCGGCTTGCTTTTCCTTCTTGTCCTCAGTACTTCCACTGAGGTTAATTTTCCATATTGTCCATCTCCCACCGTGGAGAGAAACTCTAGGGGCTTTGTTTCCTCATGGCTGAATTCATTGTGCCCAGAACAATGCCTGGAGTATAATCAGTTCTCAGTAAATATTTGTTAAAATGGTCAAATGCATAAATGCTTTGAAAAAATGCAGAATAAAAACCAAAGAAAAGCCCTGAGAGTTTTTTTTTTTTTAATTTTGCAGATTATGGTTATGGTCACTGTGAAATAAGCCCATTGCTGTTGATTAAACACTTGTATGAAATAATGATACTAAAAGGTTAAGATGGCAGGAGGAGAACACATTTTAAATCTTTTTCTCTTTTTCGTTTTTCATCTCTGTACAGGATTTGCAGAATTTGAAGGAAGATCTAACTGTGATAGGAGATGGAGGAACCCCACTTAGTTCAGGACAGAAAGCCCGGGTCAGCCTTGCCAGGTAAATGGGGTTTCAGTTGCCATCCTGCCCCTCCTCCTCCGTGGCTCATTGTGAACGTGAGCATGCAGACCCCGCTCACTGGGTGGGCCTGTGTGAAGCAGGGTCTTGCTCCTTCCCTGGGCTCCTGGAAATGAACATGGAGTTATTGGACACCATTGTGATTCAGAGATGAGACGCCGGCAGTGTGAAGTGTCCTCTCCTGACATCTCTCTACATTTTCTAGAGCCGTGTATCAGGACGCAGACATCTACCTCCTGGACGATCCGCTCAGTGCAGTGGACGCAGGAGTCAGCAGGCACTTGTTCGAACAGTGAGTTTGCTTCAATTTTCTATGATCTCTGCCTTCCAGATACCTGTAGAGAGAGATCAGGGAAGAGAGCTCAGGAAAGCCTTTGTGCTTCAGGAGACTCAGCTTACTCAGCCCTGGTGTCCCTCCTTCCCCTCCCTTCCCTCCACAGAAGATCCATCCTAGAGAAATTTTGCCTCATGATGAGGTCAGGACAGGGACATACAGAAGGTGCTTCCAGTGTGTGGAGGACAGTGGGGTGTGTGCTTTAGGGAGTGAGGGATAGATGGCAGATTTCCCCCTGCAACTTGCAGTTGATGGATCCACACCCCAGGGATAAGAAGCCTGATGTAACATTTTAAAATCAGAGAGTAGGACTTGGTAACCTGGTAATTGGCTACCAGTTCTTTTCCTCCATCATGAAGGCACATTAGAAGTGAAGTTTATCTCTCTCATTTCTAGAGGCTGGGAAAGTCTAAGATCAGGATGCCAGAAGATTTGGTGTCTGGTGAGGGTCCAATTTCTGTGTCCTCACGTCGTGGCAGGGATGAGGGAGCCATGTGGGTCCCTTTTATAAGGACACTCACTAATCCCTTTAATGCAGGTTCCATCCTCATGACCTGGTCACCTCCCAATAGCTATATTCTAGTACCTTGATGGTGGGGATTAGGTTTCAATGTGTGTATTTTGAGGACAAAAACATTCAGTTTATACAAGTTGTCACAGTTGAGGGTACTTAAAGAATAGAAATTAATTTTCTCACAGTTCTCAAGGCGGGAAGTTCAGGGTGTGGGCAGGTTTGGTTTCTGCTGAGACCGCTCTCCTTGCCTACTGGCGGCATCCACCCCACGATGTCCTCACATGGGCTTCCCTCTATCCACGTGCACTTCTGTGTCTGTCCTTTTTTTAAAGAAGTTTTAATTGAAATATAATTGATTTACAATATTGTCTTAATTTTTTTGTATGGCAAAGTTAGTTATACACATACATGTGGGTGTGTGCTCAGTTGCTTCAGTCGTGTCCAGCTCTGTGTGACCCCATGGACTGTAGCCCGCCAGGCTCCTCTGTCCATAGGATTCTCCAGGCAGGAATACTGGAGTGGGTTGCCATGCTCTTCTCCAGGGGATCTTCCCAACACAGGGATCGAACCTGCATCTCCTGCATCTCGAAGCCACATTGAGGGCGGCTTCTTTACCCACTGAGCCACCTGGGAAGCCCATATACATACATACATTCTTTTTAATATTCTTTTCCATTATAATTTCTCTCAGAATATTCAATATAGTTCATTGTGTTGTACTGTATGACCTTGTTGTTTATTCATCCTATACATAATAATTTGTGTCTGCTAACCCTATATTCTCAGTCCATCCCTCCCCCACACCACCTCCACCCATGCAACCCCAAGTCTATTGACTATTTCTGTGAGTCTGTTTCTGTTTTATAGATAGGTTCATTTTTACCATATTTTGGATTCCACATATAAGTGATATGTGATATTTGTCTTTCTCTTTCTGAGTTACTTTATTTAGTATGGTATTCTCCAGGTCTATCCATGTTTTTGCAAATGGCATTATTTTATTCTTTTTCTTTTTTTTGGCTGAGTACTATTGCATTGTCTATATATACCACACCCGTTTATTTGTGAATGCATATTTAGGTTGATTCCATGTTTTGGCTATTGTGAATAGTGTTGCTTTGAGTATAGGGGTACCTGTGATTTATAGTTTAATCCAGATATATGCCAAGGAGTGGGATTACTGGATTATAAGGTAATTCTATTTTCAATTTCCTGAGGAACCTGCATACTATTTTCCATAGTGCCTGCAGCAATTTTTATCCCAGCGGTAGTGTAGGAGGGTTTTCGTTACTCCACACCCTCTCAGCCACTGTTATTTGAATGATGGCCATTCCAACTGGTGTGAGGTGATACCTCATTGTAATTCTGATTTGCATTTCTCTAATAATTCACAATGGTGAGCTTCTTTTCATGTGTCTGTTGGCCATCTGTTCGTGCCCTTTGGAGAAATGCCTATTTAGTTCTTCTGCCCATTTTTTGTTTGGATTTTTTGTTGTTATTGTTGTTTAGTTGTATGAGCTATTTGTATATTTTGGAAATTAAGCCCTTGTTGGTCACATCATTTGTAGTATTTTATTCCATTCTGTAGGTTGTCTCTTCATTTTATTTATGGTTTCCTTGGCTGTGCAAAAGCTTGTAAGTTTGATTTGGTCCCATTTGTTCATTTTTTATTTTTAAATTATTTATTTATGACTGTCCTGGGTTTTTGTTGCTGTGGGTATTTTTCTCTAGTTGGGATGAACAGGAGTTATGTTTTGGAAATTAAGTCCTTGTTGGTCACATCATTTGCAAGTATTTTCTCCCATTCTGTAGGTCGTCTCTTCATTGTGTTTATGGTTTCTTTTACTGTGCAAAAGATTGCAAGTTTGGTTAGTTTCCATTTGTTTATTTATTATTTTAATTAAAAATTATTATTTATTCATTGCTGTGCCAGGTTTTTATTGCTGTGAGGGCTTTTCTCTAGTTTTAGTGAGCAGGGGCTACTCTCTAGTTGTAGTGTGTGGACTTCTCATTGTGTTGGCTTTTTTTGTTGCAGAGCATAGGCTCTAGGATATGTGGGCTTAGTAGTTGCAGCTCCTGGACTCCAGAGCACAGGCTCATTAGTTGTGGCAGATGGGTTTAATTGCTTTGTGCATGCGGGAATCTTCCTGGACCAGGGAGGAATTCTGTGTCTCCTGTACTGGCAGGTGGATTCTTTGTCAGTGAGCCACCAGGGAAGCCTCCATTTGTATATTTTTGCTTATATTTCTATTGCCTTAGGAGACTGACCTAAGAAAACATTGGTATAATTTATGTCAGAGAATGTTTTGCCTATAATCTCTACTAGGAGTTTTATGGTGTCATGTCTTATGATTAAGATTTTAAGTCATTTTTAGTTTATTTTGTGCATGGTGAGGGAGTGTGTTCTAACTTCATTGATGTACATGCCTCTGTCTCTGTCCTTCTGTCTTAGCCTCCTCTTCATCTAAGCACACCAGTCAGGTTAGATCAGGTCCAGTATAACTAAGGGTAATCATTACTTCTTTAAGGTCCCTGTCACCAAATTCTAAGGTACTAATAACTAAGGTGTCAGCAGTGAATCTGAGGGGACACGATTGATTTACAGAACGTCCAGAATAGCAATGTAGAGACTTCAGCAGAGTCCAGTGTTTGAGAGGGAGACATGTGAGGAACTCTGAGCTCTGGACACGAGGAGCTGGGATTCCACATCCACTAAGCAGGTGTCGTTAGTCTTTGGTGGAACCTGCCCGAATGTAAGGTGTCCTTAGCGCTGGGGTGATGAAAGATTTGTGGAGATGGATGGTGGTGATGGCTGCACAACAGTGTGAATGTACTTAATGCCACTGAGCTCTATGCTTAAAATGGCAGAAATGGTAAAGTTCACATTAGGTGTATTTTACCACAATTAAAAGAAAACTGCATAGTATGACGGAATCTTTCAGAACATGAGTGAGCAGTGCAGCTGACACATGGCATGGCCCCCAGCTCTCTGATCTGACCCCCATTTCCCAGCCTCTCCTGTTCATGACTTGATGACTTTTCCCTCAGAGAAGCGTCTGTGTCTTGTCATGAGTTCAGTGACAGGAGCTAGTACTGTGACAGGGATTCCCCACCCCCACCCTCCTGGCATCCTGAGTATAGCAGCCTTCTTGTTCCCAGCGCCCTGCCCTGAGCTCACAAATGTCTGTCACCCGTCTTGTGAGCATCGGCACAAGTTCCCCATCAGGGCAGGAACAGGATCTGCTAGTCATTGCATCCGTATCACAGGGAGGGGAGAGCAGGCATTTTAGTACCAAGTATAGTGTGCTTATCACAGAAGTTCTCCTGAGTTCTTTTTCGAACACGGGAGACATTTATAAAATCCTCTCCAATGTTTTGGGTGTACCACTTTGGATGCTTGAGAGAAGCAACATAAGATTGTTGTTTACTGATCAGAACCACAACCTCTAGAGTGACTTAAAGCAGAGAGCATGAAAGCAAATTAGGAAATCACTCCGCAGCAACTGGAGAGTGTTCTAAAGTTAGAGAGTTGGATGGAACAATATGTTGTGAGAGATGGTGGTAATGTGGAAGCTTAGTTATGGGTAGGGTTTTGTATTAAAAGTGGATGAATCACACTGCTACTTGCCATTAACAGTTTCCTACAGTCATGAATCTATATCCAAGGTCATTGAGGTTTGTGAGTTTTACAGCTTTATTCTGTGGGCACTAAGTGGGTTCTGTCACCTACAGAAGGTGAGAGGCCTTAGATGACCTGATGCAGTCTCATCATGCTGTGTTCAGCCCCACGTCCCAGACCCCCACCTCCTGCGTTATCAGCTCTTCAGGTGTGTCCTGATCAGATTCCCACGCTGCTGTCTATACAGCTGAACCCACCTGCTCCAGCCCTTCATGGACACCTCCCCTCCGCCCGTTACCCCTTCACATTCGGGAAGCAGCTCCAGGTCCTCAGACAGAGAACAGGCTTCTTCTGCCCCCCTTAGCCTTTCCAGTTCATCCCCACATCCACTCGGTGTCCAGCTGTGTTGGCTCTGTGGGGTCCTTTCATACCCCCTTCTGTCTGTACACACTGGTCCCTCTGTCCCAGAGCCAGGGAGCGCCAGGACACGGAAGGAAGATGGAAGACGGCACCTGACATTCCCACCTACTCCTCCAGGGGGCGCCTGTGCCCTCTGTCTTCCCACAGCCCTCAGTGGGTGCATTTGACCATTTATGAGTCTCTCCACCTCTCCTTCAAACTTTCCCAGCATCAGGGTCTTTTCCAAGAGGGAAAGAGCCATCAGGGTCTTTTCCAATGAGGGAAAGATTGAAGGCAGGAGGAGAAGGGGACAGCAGAGGATGAGATGGTTGGATGGTATCACTGACTCAATGGACATGAGTTTGAGCAAGCTCCAGGAGTTGGTAAGGAAAAGGAAGCTTGGTGTGCTGCAGTCCATGGGGACCAAAGAGTCGGACACAACTGAACAACTGAACTGAACTACCCCTCCTAAGCTGTGAATGCAGGAAGGCGCCTCAGCCCAGCTTGTTCTGTCCCAGAACCCCTGCACCTGCTGTGTCTTCTTCCAGGATGTTTCCCCAGAGAGTCTCAAGGCTCCAGTGTCTCCCCATCTAAGACCCCTTGCTTTTCCTCCAGAGCACAGGTCACAGTGCAACAGTGCATTTTCTACACTCACTCAGCGGGTCCCCTGTACACAGTGCACAGGATTGATTTCCATCTTGATGTATGGGTGTATCCTCTGCACTTAGGACAGTGCCTGGCTCCTCAACAAACCTCTGCTGATTGAATGAATGGAGGTGGGGATTCTGTCTGTCTTGTTTGTATCCCCTTCACCATGGGATGTGTCCCCTCATAACACAGCCCTTATATAGGATTATATGTAGGATTATAGGATTAACACATCCTTTATATAGGAGTAACAGTTAAACAACTGATGATTGCTGATTCAGTCATTTTTATGACATGACTTGGAAATCTTTCCTTTAAAAACTTGGAAAATAGTTATTTTTCTAGTGATTGAACAAAAGCATTATTTAGGAAAAATTCAAAGCCATCAATGGATCGCTTCATTGTAATTATTTGTATTACCTCATCTGTGATGGAAAGTGAGGAAGAAAATATTTTAAAACTTTTGGGTTGGTCCATCTTGGACATAACAGCACATCATATTTGGTTAACATCCGCCTTCAGGGACTATTGGCAGGTATTTATGATTCAAGGAGAAGAATGCCATTTAAATGCTTTAGTACTAAGTCTGAAAAGGTGATGCAAGAAACTTAGGTATGAACACTGAGCTAACACAGGTCAAAAGGTACTCCTTTTGGACTTAATGAAGTGATGGTGTATGTGTCTATATCCTAGAGTCTTGCTTCTGATCATAGACCCAGTGTCCAGAGTGTCCACTTAGGACTTTTCTGTCCTGAGTCCAAAGCACAGGGCAACTTGTGGTTAGGGAGGAGCAGAGAAGGGGACTGACACTTACTGAGCGTATTAGTGGTTTGACTTCTCAGAACGTGTGGATGAAGTTATCATTGACGCTGTTTGAGACGAAGAGACAGGTTTAGTCTCTTGTCCAATGTCGTCAGGCTTGTGAGAAGGACTGAGCTGCAGTCTGCTGCCTCCAGACTCTCCATGTGAATCACTCACAGGCTGAGCTCTGGCCCATGCTCCTGAGATTTGCTTAGTGAGGGCCACAGGCTCCCAGAGTACCTGTCTGCAATCCTGCCTGGGGTCACTGGGGCACCGGACCCAGCTACTTGCTTTCCTGGAGGGGTTGCTGAGCCTGAGGCTGAGTCCCTAGGGGTCTGCATTTAAAATGGAGGAACAGTTTTTTGTTTTGTTTTGTTTTGTTTTTTAATTGTGAATAAAAGAGATTGAATAGTGAGGGGGGTCTTGTCTGTAGAGAACTGGTAGGTGTTCTGGGCCACTGGGTGATTTCCACTGTGATTTGGGCTGTTTGGATTCTGGTTTTTATTCTTACATTTGGAATGTGTTTGGTTCTAATGAAAGAAGACTTTCTTCCTGGTTGGAACTAGAAATGTTTTAGAGACTGATGGAGGCCAAATTGGCCTTCATTTTCTGTCTAATATTCTTTGGGAACAAGTGTCTAGCAAATGCTCTCTGGCAAAGGTTACCAAGAATCTATTAATTTTTTGTTGATAATATGTGCATCATTCATTATAAATAATCATCTAGAAAGCTGTTTAAGAATGTACACATTTTTATATGACATAGATACTTGTCCTCCCATTGCTGAATAGTGGTAAAATAGTCCTCTAGTTCAGTCAAGTTTTGGAATCTCAGTATTAGTTATTTTTCTTTATGAAGCATGCAAATAATTATTAACCTGAGTTTTAGGGGAAAAAAGCTTAGCTGTTAGTGCCTCTTCACTGGACTGCTTTTTAGAATATTTTAGCAGCGCTAGATTCAAATTTCTTGCTGATAAATTTAAGAACCTAGTCGGAGGAATTGATTTATGTTTATTTAATTTTTATTATTGATTTGGTATTTAAACTACAGAACTTTGACTGCTGTGTGATCTTTGTCTCATTGTTTCCAACATATAATTTTTCAGTTTGAAGTACCCCCGTTAATGTGATTTTGCATACTGTACCTCTTACCTTTGTAGGTGTATTCATCAGTCCTTGAAGGAGAAGATCACAATCTTAGTGACTCATCAACTACAGTACCTAGAACATGCAAGTCAGATTCTGATACTGAAAGATGTAAGTAGTTTACAGAAGTCTGTGGAATTGCTAACACTCAGGTGTGTTGAAAGCCAGACCTCCCAGAAGGTCACTATGCTTGGATTCATGGTAAACACCTCTTCTCCCTCAGTTTTTCACTCCCTTCTTCTCAGAGCTGGTGTTCATGCCTTGGAGGATGAATCCAAAGACCTGTAGAAATGTCACTGTGATACTCTAAGTCACATAAACCCTAAAGTGTATGAAAGTACAACCAGAGGGTTATTAAATCGTCACTGTTCTAATGAAATTTTAAAAGGATAACGATGCTATTTTTTTTAGTCAAAGTGTACTTTTTAGAAATTAGACTTAAGTAAAAGTGTATTATTTAGAAATTAGAGACACTAAGACCTGATTGTATCCAGGTGATTGTTAAACATAGTTTGCCTCAAGAGTATCTTCCATTAACACCCGAAGCAAGGTTGGGTAGCCGAGCACCCGGGTCAGAGATGCCCACTCTGTTGGTGTCTCCAGTTGCTGGATTCCCTGCCCAGGTCTCTATGTGCCTGATACGTGTGAGAGCCTGTGCAGCAGGAGGTCAAGGCTCTACCCTCACAGGGCTCCTGTTCTTATGGGGAGGATGTGACAGAGAGAGGTGGGCTGACATCCTGGCTGCCTCCCTGAGGAGCTGCTGCCTCATGGGGTCTGAGTGACATGAAGGCGGGGGCCACACAGTCACCAGGGGGAGGGGCTCTCAGGCAGGGGGTCCTGAGGAAGGAGCTGACCTGGCAGGTTGGAGGAACGGCAGGAAGACCAGTGTGTCTGAGGAGAGTGAGCAGGGGGACAGGAGGGAGCTGGTCTCTGAGCTGTGGGCAGAGACGGGAAGTGGGATGGAAGCCTTGGACTGTCCAGAGCAGAGGAGGGATGTGGTCTGATGTGAGAGTCAAGAGAGTCCTCTGATGGTCACTGGAGGGGGGACAGCAGAAGCAGTTACAATTCTTAGTAAAGCTGAGGAGACAGAAGTGTGGGCTCAGGATAGGGTATCAGTTTCTAGAGCTGCTGTAACAAAGCACTGCAAACTGGGTAACTTAAAAAAAGCAGAAGTTTATCGTTTCCCTGTTCTGGAGGCTACAAGTCCCAAATCCAGGTGCTGGCAGGGCCATGCTCTCCCTGGAGGCTCCAGGGGAGAATCCTTCCCTCCAGCCTCTGGTGTTCACCGACCTTCCTTGTGCTCCTTGGCTTCCAGCTGCAGCGCTTTGGTCTCTGCCTCTGACGTCACGTGGCTGTAGTCCCTGTGTCTGTCTGGGTTTCTTTGGTTTTATTGGATGTAGGGTCACCCTGCTCCAGCATGACCTCATCTTGAGTACATCAGCAAAGACCTTGTTTCCAAATAAGGTTGTGTTTATGGATGCCATGTTTGAATCTATCTTTTTGAGGAAGGGAGCACCATTCAACCCACAACTCCTAACATGGTTGGGGGTGGGGTGGAGACTAGCGGGAAGTGTTCAGACTTAGTGATTGCTTGCTTCAATCCTTTGCTTGTTTGCCTCTGGGCCTCAGGACCTCTGTTGTTAACCTGTGACTGTTCCAAGGTCCTGGATCAAATCCCTGATAAGAAATGAATGTCTGCTCTAAGAAAGATTATTAAAAATCCTGCCTCTCTGGATTATTATTAACCCCTGCCTCTCTAGAAGCAGTTCCCTGTGTGGACTCCTCTCCAGTCCTCTAGGAAGGATGGGAGAAGGGCTAAGGTTTCTCAAGCTTGAGAGCAATTGGTTTCATGTGCAGAGGGGGCGAGTCTAGTGTGTAAACCTCAGTGTTGACAGGGGTATGAGCACAGGATCAGTGGGCAGGAGAATAACCTATCTTGCCAGTCCCTAGATGTTTTAGGGTCCTCTTATTGCTTCCTTTGAGGATGCTGCCTCCAGCTTTAGTACTAACAACCATTTGTCCACTGGTGAGCACCCCTGGATGGGTTGGAGTCCATCCTCACTGTCTGGTCCATCCCTCACAGCAGAGCGGGGATGGCTGCCCCCTTTGTCCCCTCGGAATTGTCAGAGCTTGGCTGCTGAGTGAAATTGCTGTCTTTATACTGTCATTTTATCGTGCATGTTACAGATATGAAGTGGCGAGTGGTGATTTCACTAAAGAGGTGTGTGAACTTTGCCTCCCAAGTGGAACAAGACACAGTATATATCCTGCATGATTTTCTAGCTCTGCAGTATCACATGGTACCCAAAGGCCTCATTGGTTTCCTCCCAGTTGCTCACCTCAGGGGCTACAGTGAGAGGGGTCATCTCCCTCCACCTGACCTGCTGTAACCAGAGCTGCTCTCATTTGGTTAGTTTTGCATCCTGAGTTTTTTTTTTTTCCTAATGTTTTATTTGTCACAGAGTGAATCAGCCGCATCTAGTTTCATGGGGTAATAAAATAAAAATCTGCACATTATTTTATATGACTTCGTAAGGAAGGGAAACTGTACAAGGATGTGTCACACGTGTTCAAAGAGCATGGTTAGATTCAGTTCAGTTCAGTTCAGTCACTCAGTCACTGGAAAAATAATTAGATTGGTGGAGGCTTAAGCAGCTGCCTCATTGGGGAATCCTGGTTGGCTGCTTGTGGCTGGTAGTTCCTAAGTTTTTTCTAGGCTCTGGGTGCACTGATTCTGGCTTAGGTGTTGGTTTGTGGGCACAGACTGCCAAGGCTTTAGAGCCACTTTGGCCTCATGGCCTCCTTGCTTAATTACTTTTACAGGTGGAATATTGAATTCCATTGGGAACTTCCTAAGTTTATGGGGCATTTGTAGAGACCAGGGAGATGCATCTCTCTGTCCAGGGCTGGTTCCTACATGTCTTGTCCCACCTGGGACATATGATACTGTGACAGGGGTCAGCAAATATTTGATGACTGACTCTTACCTACATGCAGGTGTGCTTGTGCCCACCTCTCTGTCAAGTTTAGCTTTCTTTCCCAGAATATTCTCCCCAGCTGACTGCTTTTTTACAATCCTACTTTTCACATGAGGCTTCTTTCAGTTTGCACATTGTCTAAAAGAATTTGCTGATCCTCCCACCAACTTCTGTACTTCTCACTTCCCTCAGGGCCCACAGCAGTTATGTCAATTTCCTCCATTTTTAACACGTAAGCCCATATTTCTTTCACATCCTCCAGCACCTAACACAGGGTTTGGTAGGGAACAGAATGCTCAGTTCTGTGTTGAGTTGACTGTACTAGATTTCTTAACAAGAATTCTAGACCCAGGGATCATTTTTTCCCCAAAATTATAATTTAAGACCAGATAACTTTTCCTGATTAATATTAGGTTGGTTTAATATTGAATGAAAATTAATTCCTGTCAAACTTTTTTATTTTAGGGCATCGTGGTGGAAAGAGGAACTTACTCTGAGTTCCTGAAATCCGGGGTAGATATTTTGTCCCTTTTTGAGAAGGGGAAGGAGCCGTCTGAACCATCTCCAGTGCCAGGAGCTCCCACTCTGATCTCTGAGTCTTTGGTTCAGTCTCTCCAGTCTCCCAGACCCTCATTGAAAGATGTGACTCCAGAGGACCAAGATGTGAGTTTCTCACCCTGCAGGGTGCCCGGGTCTGTCTGCTCTTGGTGGTCTCAGGGACCTTCAGTCTGCTCTGCTCATGTCTTCATTTGTCCCAAAGTAGACCATAAGGTTCCCAAAGTCTTGTTCCATGGAACTGGTAGAGTTGCAAGAGCGTGAAGGGAGCAAGCCCTTAGGGTGTAGGATAGAGAATCTTATGGAGATCAGGAGTGGGTGCACTGCTGTGAATTCCGGGTGAATGTGGCTCACACTGATTGAAAACTCTTCAGTTTACCTTAGTTACATCCTAGTCATGCTGGTGGCCCCCAGCTTCCCTTATGCATCCAGAGGCTTAATGTGAAGACGCTCTTAGACTGAGTCCTGCTGTGACTGCCTTAAATCAGCTACTTTTCCTATATGTTGGAATATTCTGACACTGCAGCTGACTGGCTGTATTATTTTGCCTTGGTGTCAGATAGTTTGTGGTTAGGCCAGAGGTAGTGTGTGTAAAGGACCTGACTCACAGCAGACACTTTGTAATTAGTTCCCATCTTCCTTTCTTACCCTTCAACACTGAGACCTATATTTTATCCACCTTGAATCCCAGTGGCCAGCATAGAGCCCTGGACATCCTTGGTCCATGAGACTGTATAATCCATTCTGAGTCCTCCAGACAGAAGTACAGAAATGGACTAGATCTCCCTTAAAAATATCCACAGGTATTCCTCAATGTCCAAAGCTTCACTATCGAGACCCAGGAGCCTGGATGTTTCTAACTTCTGTTCAGATTAGTCCCTCACATTCCACATTCGGGAATCACTCTCTGAAATTTAGAAACCAAATAGATTTGGATCATATGCTTGTCCCTTGCTGTCCAAACTCATATTAGTCCAGCTCACTCTGTGAACTCAGTTTACTGTGTATGGCTAGTATTTTGAGCCCTAAGTATGTTGTATGTTCCTGTCATTGAGTGACACAGTCATCTGGAGGGATACACTAGCTCCATATAATTCTGTGTGTTATTTTGGAAGAAACTACTGCATTTACTTGAATCAGGTAGGCTGTGCTTGTGCTCAGAGTCTTGATCTACTTTAAGCAAAGCTACCCAAACGTGAATGACCTCATGCAAATGATGTTTCCTTATTTGTAATAGCTTCCTAGGAGTAGAATGGCTGAGTCCAAAGGTAAACGCACACATGGTTTCACTAGATATTCCCACATCCTTCTCCAGAGGAGATGGACCATCCTGCACTCCTGCCAGTGCATGAGATGTGTCTTTTTCTCCACAGCTTTGCAGTGGAGGACATTGTTGAACTTTTGAAATTTGGGGGTTCTTTATTTAAAATTTCACCTCTAACTGCCATTTTTCCTTCCCAGACTGAGAATATATGGGTTGCACTACCTCTAGAGGACCATTTGGAAGGAAAAGTTAGTTTTAAGACCTATGAGAATTACTTCACAGCTGGTGCTGGCTGGCCTGTCATCATCTTCCTTATTCTACTAAACATCACAGCTCAGGTATGTAAGGGTATGTATTTTGGTTTGTGCACTCAGCTTGATGTTTGTGTACTATTTATACTGTACTTTATAAATATTTTAAAATATGTGTATTAAGAGATTTGTCTCAAAGAACTGGCCCCTGAAGTTGTGAGATCTAGCTGGGTGAATGTGACATTGCTCGAAGGGCCTTTGACTGACTGGACGAGGCCACAACAGTGTTGAGGGTGATCTCCTCTACTGAAGTTCTCATGATGGATGTGAACCACATCCACAAAATAGCTTCATGGCAACATCTAGACGAGTGTTTGGTGAATCACTGGAGACTGTCCTTGCCATGCTGACACAGAAGACTGACCATCACAGTACCTGTCAAGCTTTTTCCTTTGAAAAACCTCAGCATCTATATTGTTATCATTGCATTTTGTAGTCCACTTGGATTTGCTGTGAACTACGTTATTTGTGGGGACCAAAATAAGTGAGGCTTACTGATGTGTGACCATGACAGGTTATATGGGAAAAGGGGATATGTTTTAGAGATATTAAAATGCAGCATGCCCTTCCCTGACCTGTGGTCATCTGGGGTGTGGGGTTTGATGCAGGCCTGAGCTGGAAGGACCGCCTCCGTGTTCTGGAGCCTTTCCACCCCCAGCCTAGTGAGCGGGGTGAGAGAGCTTAGTAATGTCAGTGTCTGAGAACTGTTGTTTCCTGCTCCAGGTTGTCTACGTCCTGCAGGATTGGTGGCTTGCAGACTGGTGAGTGATTCCTGGTATGACTCAAAGTGCTGTGAAATATTTATGAAGCCTCACTTTCCCACAGGCAGGGGTAGGTGGCGCTTGTTCAGCCTCTTCTTCTGACCCTCACGTAATTTCCTGAAGGAAAAGTAAACTTTATGGTGGAACATGACCCTCCCACGGTGTTTCCCCATGTCTGACCCTTTAGCAGCTTCTTCACAGACAATTTTGGAGAACTGAAAGTCATGATTCAAATCTTTAAAAGGGAGACAAACACAGAGCCTCATGACCTGGGAAACACTTTTCAACATAAAACATGTCTCTGGAATCAAAGTATTTTTTTCTTTAATTTTTGTGTAAATTCTTTTTATATCTATAATGTAATATTTTTTCTTCCCTGTTCCATAGGGGGAATATACAAAGAGACTTGTATTTTAAGGTATATGGAAAAGAAGATGTAATTTTTATCCTTGATCTGAACTGGTACTTTACAGTTTATTCAGGTAAAGTTGAATCTTCTAGTCCATTATATGAGAGTCTGAGGTGTTTACAATGAGGCTGTGTGAGCAACTAGGGCCTCCAGGAGTAATTCAGTAATGTCTTATGAGACTAAGAATCTGAGTTGTGTTTATGCTGTGAATTAACTAGAATAATTATTTTTAAAATCTAGAAATCTAGAAGAAAGAGGTTGAATGAAGACTCTTTAATTTACTGTGCACTGGGTTTTGGAAGTTAAACCAGGATTTCACATTATGAAAATCAGCTACTGGAAATATGTGGCTATTGTCTATTCTAATAAGTCACTTTAGCTAACTTGTATCATTGTATGAATGGGCAAGGAGATTAGAAAGGGATCCTCATCCTGCGGTTCAGAGTGTTCTAATTCCATCTGAATAAATCCTGGCTTTTATTGATCTTACATGAAATTCTCTGGCAGCAAGGGTCCTGAAATAAAAATGTTATTGCCTTGTAGGTATGCAGACTTCCACACAGCTCCTCTCTTGGGCTTCACTAATTACTTGAGAAGCTAAGCAGGAAGTAATCCAGTGTGTGGGACTAGTTTTAAATATAAATTTATTTATTTTAATTGGAGTTTAATTAATTTACAATATTGTATTGGTTTTGCCATACATCAACATGAATCCACCATATATGGAATTTAGAAAGATTGTAACGATAACCCTGTATGTGAGACAGTGTGTGGGATTAGAATTCTTTCTCTTTCTTACCTTGAGATCACAGTGTTATCTCATCCCCAACTGTGTGATTGATTTAACATTTGGCTTGCCAGACTAATAAAATGACCCTGTCTATTTACAGGAGTGTTTAGAATTTATATAGCATTCATCTTCACCTAACATTTTAAATATCTTCTTCCATTCATCTGTTGGTGGACATCTAGATTGCTTCTACGTCCTAGCTTTTGTAAATAGTGCTGCTGTGAACCTTGAGGGCCATGTGTCATTTGGATTATGGTGTCCTCAAGATATTGCCCAGTTGTGGGATTGCTGGGTCATATGGTAGTTTTATTCCTAGTTTTTTAAAGAATCTTCATACTGTTCTCCATAGTGGCTGTATCAATGTACATTCCCACCAACAGTGTAAAAAGGTTTCCTTTTCTCCACACTCTCTCTGGCATTTATTGCTTGTAGATTTTTTGATGATGGCCATTCTGACTGGTATGAAGTCCTACCTTATTGTAGTTTTGATCTACATATGGATGTGAGATTTGGACTATCAAGATAGCTGAACACTGAAGACTTGATGCTTTTGAACTGTGCTGTTGAAGAAGACTCTTGAAAGTCCCTTGGACTGCAAGGAGATCCAACCAGTCCATCCTAAAGGAGATCAGTCCTGGGTCTTCATTGGAAGGACTGATGTTGAAGCTGAAGCTTCAATACTTTGGCCACCTGATGTAAAGATCTGACTCCTTGGAAAAGACCTTGATGCTGGGAAAGACTGATGGCAGGAGGAGAAGGGGACAACAGAGGATGAGATGGTTGGATGGCATCACTCACTTGANAAGAAGACTCTTGAAAGTCCCTTGGACTGCAAGGAGATCCAACCAGTCCATCCTAAAGGAGATCAGTCCTGGGTCTTCATTGGAAGGACTGATGTTGAAGCTGAAGCTTCAATACTTTGGCCACCTGATGTAAAGATCTGACTCCTTGGAAAAGACCTTGATGCTGGGAAAGACTGATGGCAGGAGGAGAAGGGGACAACAGAGGATGAGATGGTTGGATGGCATCACTCACTTGAGAGACTTGAGTTTGAGCAAGCTCTAGGAGTTGGTGATGGACAGGGAAGCCTGGCAGCCTGCAGTCCATGGGGTCACAAAGAGTCAGAACTGAATTGTGACTGAACTGAATTGACCTGAAAAATTAGTGATGTTGAACATTTTTTCATGTGCCTTTTGGCCATCTGTCTGTCTTTGGAAAGTGTCTATTTAAGTCTTCTGCCCATTTTTTTGATTTTTTTTTTTTTTAGTTACATGAGCTGTTTGTATACTTAATTGCTTAGTTTGCAGATATTTTATCCCATTATCAAGGTTGTCTTTTCATCTCATTTATGGCATATTGTTGTTGTTCAATTGCTAAATCGTGTCTGACTCATTTTCAACCACATGGACTGTAGCCTATCAGGCTCCTCTTCCATGTGGTTTCCTAGGGAAAAATACTAGAGTGGGTTGCCATTTCCTTCTCCAGGGGGTCTACCTGACCCAGGGATTGAACCTGCATCCTCCATTGGCAGGCAGGTTCTTATCACTGAGCCACCAGGGAAGCCCACACTGGAATATTACTCAACCATAAAAAGGAGCAAAATTGGGTCACTTGTAGACATGGATGGACCTAGAGTCTGGATACAGAGTGAAGTGAGTCAGAAAGAGAAAAACAAAAATGCATGATTAACACATGTATGTGGAATCTAGAAAAAATGGTACAATATAGATGCTATTTGCAACAGTAGGAATAGATACCAGTGAGTTATTTCTGGTCTGACCCAAAGTGCTATGGAATCTACACGAAGCTCACTTTCCCACAGGCAGGGGGGAGGTGGTGCTTGTTCAGCCTCCTCTTATGACCCTCATGTAGTTTCTCTGAAGAAAAAGTAAACTTGATGGTGAACATGACCCTCCCACGGTGTTTGCCCACGTCTGGCCCTTTAGCAGCTTCTTCACAGACGATTTTTGAGAACTGAAAGTCATGATTCAAATCTTAAAGAGGGAGACAACACAGGGCCTTGTGAGCTGGGAAACACTTTTCAGCATAAAATGTGTTTCTTGAATCAAAGTATTTTTAAAATATTTGTGTAAATTATCTTTATATATATATAATGTGATAATTTTTAGATGTAAAAATGTAGAGGTAAAGAAAAGATGGTTGACTCTGGTTAAGGGGGTAAGTTGGGAAATTGGGATTGACATATCTACACTACCATGTGTAAAACAAATAGCTAGTGGGAAGTTGTTTTTGTATAGCACAGGGAGCTCAGCTTGGTGATCTGTGGTGACCTAGAGGGGTGGAAATGGTGGTGGGGAGGGAGGTCCAAGAGAGAAGGGATATTTGTATACATGTAGCTGATTCACTTCCTTGTACAGCAGAAAGTAACACAACATTGTAAGATAGCTATACCCCAATTAAAATTTTTTTTAATTTAAATATTCCCACAGGAAATGTTTGTACAAGCTTTCTACAAAAAGTGATTTATATGAAAATCTACTCATTGAAATTTGGTATTTGTTTCATTGATCACTTGCTAAGAAACTTAAACCCATTAGCTGTTTACCTTCTAAATTGGTGGATTATGTGGACTTAAAAAGGAGGAAGGGATTCTGTTACATATTCATATAAGATGGTGGGCAGCAAATGCCTGTTGATGGAATTCAGGAATTTGAGCAGCTTTCAGAATTTAAATAACACTCATGTGTTATCTGAATGGAAAAAAAGTACTTGATGGAATATTTATCATAGAAGCTATCCCCACTCTATTTACCACTGTGAGCTGAAGAGATGTTTGGAGGGCTGTTTTGATTCATAGCTGTCTGATGCATAGTAGTGATATTTTCTGTCATTGAAAAGACATACATTTAAATGATATTCATTTACAAATGCTTTATGTTTCTATAAATCACTTAGTGAGAGATTAGTTGCTAACTTAGATTAATTACGTCATGTCAAAATCTAATTTGTAGTTCCTTCCAATTCAGTTGTTTAAGGGATGGTCCGCTTACAACTTAACATGATCTTTTCGTACTCTTTAAACTACTTGGGCATAGAAGTAGCTACTTTATTATTTATTTTTAAAAGTTTTACTAATTTTTATTACAGTATAGTTGTAGCATAACCATGTTTTGTTACTTTCTGCTGATCAGGAAAGTGAACCAGTTATACATATACATAGAGTTCTCTGTGCTATACAGTAGGTTCTCAAGTAGCAACTTTACGTGAAACTAAAAAGGCACTTGTAATTAGATGTTTACAAGGAAATGCTAAGTCTTTTTTCTTGTTCCCTGTTAATTCATGTGTTGGCTCTAAGGCATACCAGAGTTTTAGATTATGGGACATACTGTAAGTAGTGATATTTGAAATGAGGGGAAAGGAAGATCAACTACCTTTTATCAGTTTAGTTCAGTCACTCAGTTGTGTCCAATTCTTTGCGACCCAATGGACTGAGCATGCCAGGCCTTCCAACATCAGGCCCTGCTGCATCACCAACTCCCAGAGTTTACTCAAACTCATGTCCATTGAGTCGGTGATGGCATCCAACCATCTCATCCTCTGTCATATGCTTCTCCTCCCACCTTCAATCTTTCCCAACATCAGAGTCTTTTCAAATGAGTCAGCTCTTCACATCAGGTGGCCAAAGTATTGGAGCTTCAGCTTCAGCATCAGTCCTTCCAATGAATATTCAGAACTGATTTCATTTAGGATGGACTAGTTGGATCTCCTTGCTGTCCAAGGGACTCCCAAGAGTCTTCTCTAACACCACAGTTCAAAAGCATCAAGTCTTCAATGCTAGACTTCCTATGGTCCGACTCTCACATCCATACATGACTACTGGAAAAACCATAGCCTTAACTAGATGGACCTTTGTTGGCAAAGTAATGTCTCTGCTTTTGAATATGCTGTCTAGATTGGACATTACTTTTCTTTCAAGGAGTATGTGTCTTTTCATGGCTGCAGTTACTATCTGCAGTGATTTTGGAGCCCCCCAAAGAAATAAAGTCTGCCACTATTTCCACTGTTTCCCCATCTATTTGCCTTGAAGTGATGGGACTGGATGCCATGATCTTCGTTTTCTGAATGTTGAGCTTTAACCCAACTTTTTCACTCTCCTCTTTCACTTTCATCAAGAGGCTCTAGTTTTTCACTTTCTGCCATAAGGATGGTGTCATCTGCATATCTGAGGTTATTGCTAGTGGGAAGTTGTTTTTGTATAGCACAGGGAGCTCAGCTTGGTTTCTCCTGGCAATCTTGATTCCAGCTTATGCTTCATCCAGCCCAGCATTTCTCATGATGTACTCTGCATATGCGTTAAATAAGCCAGGTGACAATATACAGCATTGACGTACTCCTTTCCCAATTTTGAACCAGTCTGTTGTTCCATGCCCAATTTTAACTATTGCTTCCTGAGCTGCATATAGATTTCTCAGGAGGCAGGTCAGGTGGTCTTTTATTCCCATCTCTTTCAGAATTTTCCACAGTTTATTGTGATCCACACAGTCAAAGGCTTTGGCATAGTCAATAAAGCAGAAATAGATGTTTTTCTGGAACTCTTGCTTTTTTGATGATTCTGTGGGGTTGGCAATTTGATCTCTGGTTCCTCTGCCTCTGCCTTTTCCAAAACCAGCTTGAACATCTGGAAGTTTACAGTTCACATATTGCTGAAGCCTGGCTTGGAGAATTTTGAGCATAACTTTACAAGTGTGTGAGATGAGTGTAATTGTGTGGTAGTTTGAGCATTCTTTGGCGTTGCCTTTCTTTGGGATTGGAATGAAAACTGACTTTTTCCAGTCCTGTGGCCACTGCTGAGATTTCCAAATTTGCTGACATACTGAGTGCAGCACTTTTACAACGTCATCTTTTAGGATTTGAAATAGCTCAACTGGAATTAATTATCTTTTTCTCCTGAGTTTTTATTAGGACTGTTAATTGAATTAGGAAAACCTAGAATGCACCTGCAGTTTACACTATTTCCATCCTCCTCCGTGTTATTTCTATTTCATGAGAGGAAAATAGTGTTTTTTATATTCTTCTTTATAAATATATTTTGTGAAAGCATTGAGCTTTTACACAATCCATTGTATATGTGTAGTTACATATATATATAAATTTATTGATTCTATATTCTATATATGTAAATTTCTGTATAAATTTTACTTATAGAATAAAATACACAGTATCTTTATAGCTGTCTACCATGCTTTAGCGTCGAGTATAAGGCAGAGATCTTGTGCTGAGTGACCTTTCTTTATTTCAGGGTTAATTGTATCTACCATCCTTTTTGGCATCACAAGATCTCTGTTGATATTCTATGTCCTTGTTAATTCTTCACAAACTTTGCATGACAAAATGTTGGAGTCCATTTTGAGAGCTCCGGTATTGTTCTTCAATAGAAATCCAATAGGTAAGTCAGACACCAAGTTTTTCTATGTCTTGTTAACACTTTTAACACCTAATTATGTTTGATAATTGAAAATGAAAGAGATGCTAGGACAAAAATCACTGTGCATGTTGATTATTTTTATATAAGAGGTTTCATAGCTATTTTTTCCTACTGGAGGAAATCTAAATATAGGAGTGTATGAGCTTTTCTTGCAATTTATGTGTGTCTGTAAAGATAAATGAACGTTTATTTTGCAGGAAGTCCATTTGTTGTGTGGCATGTGAAACATCCAACAGATAATGAAAATGTGTTGAAATGTTTTTGACAAGTTGTTGGAACGTTGGCTGTGTTACATAGTGTTAAACTAACTAGGAAGGACCTTCTTCCAGGAACATCGCTATCAGAGACAGGCTGTGCGTGTCTTTGTTTCATTGCCCATTCGTTTCTGGGACCACAGAGCTCTGACATGTGTTCATACTTTGAGGTTTACCTAAATGGTAATGTAAAATTAGTTAAAACACAAGATCAGTTAAATGTATACATCCTCCTCAATAAAATCAGCTCTCTAGTTTTGCAATAGATTTTTGGTTACATTTAAGCAGTCTTGTGGTATGTGGCAGGTAGATCTTCAGTGTTAAGGAAGAGTGTCCTGAAAGTTTCCTAGTGGTTGCTTCCTCTACCTTGAGTCCTTTGACCTGCATTGCTTCACAAAGTAGCCTCCTGACCTGGGTTCCTATGAAGGGTTAGTTCATCAGTGTACATGTCCATGCTGTCCAGGTGGTTAGACTTGTGCTGAGGCCCAAGGTGGCTTTGTTTTCTGCAAGTGATGATTGACAGGACCTGTCGAGGCAGGGATGAGGGCTGGAGGGAGGATAGGAATAAGCTCAGCTTGGTCATCAACTAGCTGTGTGACCAAGGATAAAGCAGGTAGATACTACTTGGCAGGCAAATCTCCAGGCAGGATGGTGCCATGGTTATAATTATGGATTCTAGAACCAGCTGTCTGGGTTCAGTCCTGTTGCTAGTTACTAATAGCAGTAGCCAGTTATAGTTACGTTAATCTTTATGTATGTGCTAGTTATTTCATTTCTCTGTGTCTTGATTTTCTAACCCATAAAATATGAGGATACTGTTAACACACTGGCAAAGACTAGAGGTTGCTTCAAGAAAATTACAGATACCAAGGAAACATTTCAAGGAAAGGTGGGCACAACAAAGGACAGAAATGGTATGGACCTAACAGAAGCAGACGATATTAAGAAAAGGTGGCAAGAGTACACAGAAGAACTATACAAAAAAAGACCTTCATGACCCAGATAACCATGATGGTGTGATCACTCACCTAGAGCCAGACTTCCTGGAGTCTGAAGTCAGATGGGTGTTAGGAAGCATCACTACAAAAAAACTAGTGGTTGATAGAGTTAGCTGAATTACTTCAAGTTCTAAAAGATGCTCCTGTTAAAGTGCTGCACTCAGTATGCCAGCAAATTTGGGAAACTGTGGTAGTGGCCACAGGACTGGAAAAAGTCAGTTTTCATTCCAATCCCAAAGAAAGGCAATGCTAAAGAATGTTCAAACTATTGCACAATTGCACCCATCTCTTACACTAACAAAGTAATGCTTAAAATTCTCCAAGTGATGCTTCAACAGTACCTGAATTGAGGACTTCAAGATATGCAAGCTGGTTTGGAGAAGGCAGAGAAACCAGAGATCAAGCTGCCAACATCTGTTGGATCATCAAAAAGGCAAGAGAGTTACCAGAAAAATATCTACTTCTGCTTTATTGACTATGCCAAGGCCTTTGACTGTGTGGATCACAATAAACTCTGGAAAATTCTGTAAGAGATGGGATTACCAGACCACCTGACCTGCCTCCTAAGATATCTGTATGCATATCAAGAAGCAACAGTTAGACCTGGACATGAAACAATGGACAGGTTCCAAATTAGGAAAGGAGTATGTCAAGGCTGTATATTATCACCCTGCTTATTTGACTTATATGCAGAGTACATCATGTGAAATCCTGGGCTGGATGAAGCTCAAGCCAGAATCAGTT
>SJXO01005158.1:116356-138422 GCA_006408615.1 Connochaetes taurinus | reverse complement strand
AGGGGCTGAGCTATGGCCTTTTTGCCAGTGATCGTATGCATCTGATATCAATAGAATCAAACACAAATACTTGCAGATTTCAGAAGGAAAATAACATAATCTCTGACCTCAAATAGTTTCTACAATTTTTCAAATGCAGTATCTTTCAAATAAGAAAAATAATCAGGAGTGTGTGGGTAAGGACAGGAATGATAAAAAATAAAAATACAAAAACATTTAGAAGAATTCCAGATAACAATCATTTTATCAACTAAATGATATGTACAAAGTAGAAGACACAAAGTATAATACACACAATAAAAAATCAAAAGTACAGAACTATATAATAAACGAAGTTAATGAATAGAATAAGAACAAGAAACTGAATGATAATAAAACAAGGTAAAGTGTGGGAGTGGGTCTGGTAAGACCTTTACAACCTTGAGACATTCTTTTGATTCTGTAATAAACAATTGAAAAAGTATATAGCTCCCTTGCTAAGACTAACGACTGGGGCATCCTCTGTCCCCCTTCTGATGTCTATGTCAGAAGCTTTCTCTGCCCTTTTTCACTGTAACAAAATGTCTGCCACACAAAAGCTCTGAGTAAACAAGCCTGGTTCCTGATCCCAAGGCTAAATCATCTCTTCGGAGATCATGAATCCATAAGCTATCAATAGTGAGAGTACAATTCATCTACAAATCAGTTGGACATTATCTACCACAAATCTCATAAGATAGTCCTGAGATCTCTGGAGGGTTCCTGAGAGCTCTCTTTAAGGTCTGTGAGGTAAAGAATGTTTACACAAAGCTAAGGCATGATTTTCTGCTTCACTCTATATACTCAGGGATAAATAGTGCTCCATGATGTGCAAAATTTCAACAGACAGAATGTATCAATAGAAGCTGATATGGGAATCACCTGTTTTCATCAGACCTAAGAGCAAGGACATTAATGGGATTTGCAAAAACGCAAAAATCAATGCCATTTGCTCACTATTTAATTTCTTTGGAAAATATATAAACTTTTTCACAAAAATATACTATTTGTGCTTCCCAGGTGGCTTTGTAGTAAAGAGTCTGCCAGCAGTGCAGGAGACGTGGGTAATCCCTGGGTTAGGAAGATCCCCTGGAGGAGGGAATGGCAACGCACTCCAGTATTCTTGCCTGAAAAGTCCCATAGACAGAGGAGCCTGGCTGGCTACAATCCATAGGGTCATGAAAGAGTTAGACACGACTTAGCAAATAAATGATAATGAGATTAGTGTTATTGCTTTTAATGGAATAAATATGGCTCAGATAGTAAAGAATCTGCCTGCAATGCAAGAGACTCTTGTTCCATTTTTGGGTCAGGAAGATCTCCTGGAGAAGGGAATAGCTACCCACTCCAGTATTCTTGCCTGGAGAATCCCACGGACAGAGGAGCTTGGGGGGCTATAGTCCATGGGGTCACAGAGAGTCGGACACAACTGAGTGACTTCAACTTTCACTTTATTTCTTTTTATAGAGTTTAATGTTATTGCTTTTAAAGGAATGTATACACTATAATAGACATATTTTCATTTTAATTTATAATATTGTAACTACCAATATCAAATTCAATACAAAAAACAATAGAATCAATTCAAATAAATAAAAGGTCTTCAGTTTCTCAATAATTCTTAAGAATGAAATGGAGTTCTGAGATGGAAAATATAATAGCTGCTGAACCATTAATACCAAAATTGAACTACATAATAGCAATACATATGTAACAAGAGATATTGCTGCAGTGACCAAATATGGATATAGGCTACTTTCTATGAGAAATGAATGAATGACTAAATTGTGCTATATTAATGAAGTACTATGAAAATCAGCATTTTATAGATACAGACAACATAGGTGAATTACACAAAAAAATTTGAAAACTACAGATTTAACATGATATTTACCCTACATTTCCATTTATATATGATCCAAAATTATTCAAAACTAAATGACACTATTTAGGAATTCACACTTAAAAAAAAAAAAAAAACTATAAAGTATAAAGGATTGGCACACTGAAAAAAAGCCTGGTAGTGTACTTTGTGGGATAGGAATAAGAAGGGATAAGTAATTGGACTCTGAGGAGCTTGTAATTTTCCATTTACTGATGTGGGTGGCCAACACAGATGTTTTCTTTCTTACAAAATTCACATTGCTGTACAGTTAAAATAATACTGGAAGCTTATCCTAATTTAAAATGGCAAAGTTGAAAGTTTAAAAAATAACAATTTGGAAAGAAACAAAAAGTTATCTGTTAAGTCTCAAAAACAGAACACCTTTCAGGGCTTTGGTCTGATGCTTAGAAATTTGAAGTATATGATGTGACATGTCATATTAGCAAGAATGGCATTGAAACATGTATAATATCATATATGAAACAAATCACCAGTCCAGGTTCGATGCATGATACCGGATGCTTGGGGCTGGTGCACTGGGATGACCCAGAGGGATGGTACGGGGAGGGAGAAGGGAGGGGGGTTCAGGATGGGGAACACATGTATATCTGTGGCAGATTCATGTTGATGTATGGCTGCTGCTGCTGCTGCTGCTGCTGCTAAGTCACTTCAGTCATGTCTGACTCTGTGTGATCCCATAGACGGCAGCCCATCCGGCTCTGCCGTCCCTGGGATTTTCCAGGCAAGAACACTGGAGTGGGTTGCCATTTCCTTCTCCAATGGATGAAAATGAAAAGTGAAAGTGAAGTTACCCAGTTGGGTCCAACACTCAGCAACCCCATGGACTGCAGCCCACCAGGCTCCTCCATCCATGGGATATTCCAGGCAAGAGCATTGGAGTGGGGTGCCATTGGATGTATGGCAAAACCAATACAATATTGTAAAGTAATTAACCTCCAATTAAAATAAATAAATTTATATTTTAAAAAATTAAGTAAAAAAAGGAAACACTTTAAGAGTGAGAATAGTAGGAAGAGTGGAAAATATTAGAAGTACTTTTTATTTTCTATCTGAGCTATCAGAAAGCTTTCTAACCTAGGACTATAGTATTTATATGGGAAAAAAAATCGTCAACATTTCAGCAAATGCAGATATTTTTGAAATACATATTTCCTCTCATAAAGACTCTCCAAGCCAATGAATAGATCAGAATGTGGACTTTTCAGTCTCCACAAATAACATAATTTATCAATGAAATGTGTTAATATGTAGACCTTGAAAGGTGAGTGTTAGTTGCTCAGTCACATCCTACTCTTTGCCACCCCATGGACTGTAGCCTGCCAGGCTCCTCTTTCCTTGGGATTTCCCAGGCAAGAAAATGGGAGAGGGTTGCCATTATGGCAGTATTTATATGCAAATCTAAGATGTCAAAAATACTGTTCATCAATACATTCTAAAACATACAAATATGTTCCATACTTATTAGATGTTGAGAAATAAAAGAAGAACTGCTTTATTTATTTAACTTTCTTCTTAATAAAGACATTTTGATTAAATCATATCTTATTGTTCCCAGTGATGATGCATTTAATACGATTATATTTCTTTTCCAGAAGAATAAATAAGTCAAAGGCATTAGAATGAACTATGCTGTGAGGATAAAAATAACACTTGTGGGGCAAAGGATGCTTTCTGGGATTTCAAGGAAATATTTTGGTTTGGAAAGAAGCAATATTCCAAATGATGTGAGATCATAAAAGACACTAGATAGTCTATCTCATTTTTATTTACTTTACCCAGAGTAGGCAAATATATACATATCAATATATACCAGTCTTAGTCTTATTATAGATCTCCCAGTGGCTCAGCAATAAAGAATCTGCCTGCCAACGCAGGAGACATTGGTTCAGTCTCTGGGTTGGCAAGATCCCCTGAAGGAGAAAATGCGAAGCATCCCCAGTATTCTTGCCTGAAAAATCCCATGGATGGAGGAACTTGATGGGTTACAGTCCTTGGGGGTCTCATAGAGTTAGATATGACTTAGCAACTGAACATGGACATATGCACACACCTTCTTGATCAACAGATTTGCTCTACCAAGATCAGGCTTTCCTCTTTTAAAGAACTATATTTAGCAGTTTATATAACAAGTTCCAAAGTTCCATTTGTGCATAGCTGGTCAATGCTAACTTCTTAATTTCTACCTCTGAGAATCTATCATAAAGCCTTCTTACAATTCTTCAAGTGATCAATTTTACCATAGAAAAATTTGGATCATAGAAAAAATGAGGGAATTTTTTAAAAATCTACTTCTGTTTCACTGACTATACTAAAGCCTCTGACTCTGTGGATTGCAATAAACTGTGGAACATTCTTAAAGAGACTGGACTACCAGAACATCTTACCTGTTTCCTGACAAACCCATATGTAGGACAAGAAGCAAAAGTTAGAACTAGGCATGGAACAGTTGACTGATTCAAAATTGAGAAAGGAGTACGTCAAGGCTATATATAGTCACCCTGCTTATTTAACTTATATGCAGAGTACATCATGTGAAATGCTGGACTGGATGACTCACAAATTGGAATTAAGATTACTGGGAGAAATATCAATAACCTCAGATATGCAGATGATACTATCCTAATGGCAGTAAGCAAAGAGGAACTAAAGAGCCACTTAATGAAGGTGAAAGAGGAGAGTGAAAGAGCTAGTTTAAAACTCAACATTTGAAACAGAAATCATGGCATCTGATCCCATCCATCTCCTCATGGCAAACAGATGGGGGAAAAGTGGAAATAGTGACAGACTTTATTTTCTTGGCCTCCAAAATCACTGAAGATGGTGACTGCAGCCATGAAATTAAAATATGCTTGCTCCTTGGAAGCAAAACTATGAGAAACCTGGACAGTGTATTAAAAAGCAGAGACATCACTTTGCCAACAAAGGTCCCTATAATCAAAGTTATAATTTTCCCAGTAGCTATGTCTGGATGTGAGAGCTGGACCATAAAGAAGGCTGAGCAATGAAGAATTGATGCTTTTGAACTGTGGTGTTGGAGAAGACTCTTGAGAGTCCCATAGACATCAAGGAGATCCAACCATTCAATCCAAAAGGAAATCAACCCTGAACACTCACTGGGAGGACTGATGCTGAAGCTGAAGCTCCAGTACTTTGGCCACTTGATGTGAAGAACTGGCTCATTGGAAAAGACCCTGATGCTGGGAAAGATTGAGGGCAAAAGGAGAAGAGGGTGATAGAGGTTGGATGGCATCACTGACTCAATGGACATGTGTTTGACCAAACTCCTGGAGATAGCAAAGGACAGAGGAGTCCTGGTGTGCAGCTCTGGGGTTGCAGAGTTGGACACAACTTAGTGACTGAGCAATGTTAATTAATAGAAAAATATTATTTATTTAAATCTAACTTACCTAAGAAGTCCATCCACATAAGCATTAAGCACTTCACATAAAACACATACATATGCACAACATCAAGTCTTTAAAAGGAGATCTTATTTAAGCCCTAATTCAATTAGTGAAACCACATCTACAGCTGCAATTTCATAACAGAAATTCTCTTATGTACTAACTAAAGATACAAAAGAAGGAAGAGAAGAGCCCCTGATTTCAGGAGTATACATTTTAATTAAGCAACTATTTTTTCAAGACAATCAAAGATTGTGTTCACAAATGAGTATCACAAACATAAAATGAATGAATGATCAGGCTAGTAAAACTTCCCCAGCCCCATTTACAGCATATACCATGTAAAGGATAGGATGGTATCTTGCATAAAGCATTGCCTTTTATTTATCCTTGTTTAACTGCATAATACCAGGATAATCACCTGTAGTTAAGCTGAGGAAAATATTGCTTTTAATTCTTTTTTTCTTTTTAAAAAATGATTATATTTTATATTAAGCACCTCTACTCTTAGTTTTCTAAAAGCTATGTCAACTCTAAATACCTTCATTATCTATGTCTTATTAAGTAGAGTCCTATTAATCAAAAAGGATAAAAAGATTTAACTGAAAGTTGAAGTACTACCTTATTGATTAGTGGAAAAGTCCTTCATTATTAGCAGAAAGTAGTCAATGTAATTTAGAGACTGTTTGATAGGCTATTTCAGAGTTTGTTACATCACAAAATCTAAATAACTAGTGAAGGTAAATTTCTTAGACTGAGATTTAAAAAAATAAAAGTTTTCATAACATGGTGTACAATAAAAATGGTAACTTAGTTTGATTGCCACAAATACTGCACAATTTACACCAAAACTCATTTTGTTAGAAAGTAACTAATTTTTTTTAAAGAAATAAGCTTTTCCTTGGTCTTAAACTAATGCTTTAAGTCTCAGCTTTAAATCATAGACTGTTTTTATAATCACAGGTCTAATTCTCAAGCTATGTTAGATTGGCCAAAAGTTCATTTGGGTTTTTCCATAAGATGTTTTGGAAAACTTAAACGAACTTTTAGCCAGTCCAATAGTTGGGAATATTGTTTGGACGTGTAATTTTTCCAAAAGGATTTTCATAAAAATATATTTAAGATTATAGAGAATACAAATTTCTTTTTGAATTTAAATAAGATTGAATTACTAACAATTTCATCTATGATTTAAAACTTTGGCAAACATTTAATCATTCAATAAAAAGAATTAGGGAAAGAGTTGCTCTCTTAGTCCTAATGCATACAGCACTTGTATAGAGAATTATTCTATATAAAACCATGGACACTAGGAGGATATACATATTGAACATGGGAAAGAAACACACACATACACACTACACTCACACATACATACTCCTTTCCCAAACTGTAAATGCCAAAGGTCACTGAACCAACACAAATCCCTGTTTCAATCTTATTATAAATGGAGAAACACTAGAAATAAGATGACTAGCTCAGCCAATAGGTGTTTCCTTGGAATACTTATTTAAACTTCTGAGCTTGATATATTTAAAACAGATAACGAGGACCTACTGTACAGCACAGAAAACCCTGTTCAATGTTATGTGGCAGCCTGAATGCGAGAGGAGCTTGGGGGAGAATGGATACCTGTATATGTATGGCCAAGTCCCTTTGCTATCCACCTGAAACTATCACAACATTGCCAATTGGCTATACCCTAACACAAAATACAAAGTTTAAAAAAAAGTAAATAAATGTTTGAGCTTGGTAATTCTTTCTCTTGGGCAATCACAAGGCAGAAGAGGAGACCTTCTCATCTAACCACTAGAATCTTAAACCTTTATACAGAGGCCTTAATTGGGTTCTGTCTGGAATACCATGCAGAATGGTCTCAACAATGCACTGCTCTCTCAAGGCCTTTGAAAAAGGCTCCTGCTGTGGGAACAGTGGGCAGAATGTACATGCCAAGGACAGGATAGGGTGAGCATTCTCCAACTGCCCAAGCTCAGCTCTCAGTTCAACCATTGGTCACATTCTCTTGATGACCTCTCCCAACACCCTGCTCTTGGGGACCTCCTCTGCCAATCCCACATGCCCCCCCTCCTTTTTCTATGCACTGGAGAATTCAGCAAGAGGTTTCATCAGGGGAGCTGGTTCATTTGGTGGCTATCTGACTGCCTTGGAACAGATGTCACAGCAAATGTAGAGGTACATGTATTAAGAAATAGATTAAAAAATGATTATCAAAATAAATAAAAATTTTGTTTTCCAATAGGAACTCCATGATCCAAATCATTGATGTATTAATTCCCTTAAACTGGAGGTCAGATCATTTGAGATGTTCATTTGTGGCCCAATGTGATTAATAAAGACGATTCATTAACACACTCATCAGGTATGAACATATAGCCTCCTTGCAAAATGTAAAAATGTCCAAGGGCATTGTATTTTGGAGGACAGCTTCCTCATTAGACATACATCAGTGTTCAGTAAAGACAGGCTTGGCCAACCATCATTTAAGGCTTGGTGGGTGAATTTAGTCAGGGCATGTATTTGCTTATGTCCTTCAGGCCAATGAGAGTAACAAAGATGGCAGGAAAATGATCATAGCAACACAAAAAAAGAATGTGCCATCTGGCCTTGTAGAGAAGGAGGTTGGCAATTTTTGTTACTGTGGGGTAGATTCTACCTGTACCTAGGAAAAACCCAGAATACAGCAGCCCAACCTCCCAGGTAGAAGGTATGGCGAAAAATTTGTGCTATACAACCACTGGGTCCCATTCAGGTGGACCCAATAAATACCTGAGTGGCACAACCCATCCATGCAAAATCAGTTTCTATCCTTTAGGGTGATAGGATATCCTTCTTATACGCCCAGTACAGTTGGGTTAACTCTATATAGAATGATTTTTCTGTATCCAAACCCAGTTGCTCAAATGTCCATAGACTGATGTAAGCCACAAAAATACATTCCAAATCTGAGCACAGATATCTAAGACCCTAGCCGTTATATTTTTAGGATCCTTCTGATTATCAGTGGGATGGCTGCCTGTGCCATTTGATGGACACAAATACTCATGCCCAGTGTTACTGATAGTGTGGCCACAGGCCAGCTCCCTGGACCAGCATTGTGATATCAGATGAACTAAGGGCACTAGTTCTAGCTTCTTCTACATTAATGTACTTCACCTGGGCCTTCCAATCTCCTTTCTATGGTGGTGATACCCACCATGTCAGTTCTATAGAGGGACAACTGCCTGCCTACTCGAGAACTAGGTAGATTTCTTTATCAGGTACACACAGGTAGGCCCACCTGTAGGAAGGTAGGTAGGTATTTCCATTAGGTGCCCAACCTCTGACTGGACAATCCCAGGAGCACAGAAGTCTAAAGAAAAATAAATCCCTATTTAAAAAAAGATGCTTTTTAGAGTTTTCATAATTTTTAAGCGAAAATCAAAACCTAGTGACTGAAAGCCAATAGGAAGAAGAAGACATTAGAAACAAAGTCACAGATGGTTCATATTTTGATCTACTATACAAGAACCATAAGATAATAAGTATTTGTATATATAAAATGTATATAAATCCATAAGAGGTATAAAATGTGACATATAAAATAGTTAAAATATGATTCACAGAAATATATGACTTATCCAGACAGGAGAAAAATTAACAAAGAAGAAACAAATAGAAATCAAACAGCAAAACTGACTTAAACAGATACATATCTACAGCTTTGCTAAATATAAACTGTAAAATCCAGAAATTTTAAGATAAAATTTATGATAATATAAAAATACAATAAAATTTTAAAATAAATGGACTCTCTACTCAGTTCAGTTCAGTTGCTCGGTTGTGTCTGATTCTTTGTAATCCCATGGACTGTGGAACACAAGAATCTTTGTCCATCACCAACTTCTGGAGCTTGCTCAAACTCATGTCCATTAATTCAGTGATGTCATTCAACCATCTCATCTTCTGTCATCCCCTTCTCCTCCTGTCTTCAATCTTTCCCAGCATCAGGGTCTTTTCCAATGAGTCAGTTCTTCACATCAGGTGGCCAAAGTATTGGAGATTCAAATTCAGCATGAGACCTTCCAATGAATATTCAGGACTGATTCCTTTTAGGATTGACTGGTTGGAACTCCTTGCAGTCCAAGGGTCTTCTCCAGTCCAAGACTTCTCAAGAGTCTTCTCCAATATCACAGTTCAAATGCATCAGTTCTTTGGTGCTCAGCTTTCTTTATGGTCCAATTTTCACATCCATACATGACTACTAGAAAAACCATTGTTTTGATTAGACTGACCTTTGTTGGTAAATTAATGTTTCTACTTTTTAATATGCTGTGTAGGTTGGTCATAGCTTTTCTTTCAAGGAGCAAGCATCTTTTAATTTCATGGCTGCATTCACCTTCTGCAGTGATTTTGGAGCCCAAGAAAATAAAATCTCTCACTGTTTCCATTGTTTCCTCATCTATCTGCCATGAAGTGATGGGACCAGATGCCATGATCTTAGTTTTCTGAATGCTGAGTTTTAAACCAGCTTTTTCACTCTCCTCTTTCTCTTTCACTGTGAAGCTCTTCATTTCCTTTTTGCTTTCTGCCATGAGGGCGGTGTCATCTGCATATCAGAGGTTATTGATATTTCTCCCAGCAATCTTGATTCCAGCTTGTGCTTCATCCAGCCCAGCATTTCTCATGATGTACTCTGCATATTAGTTAAATAAACAGGATGACAATATACAGCCTTTCCCAATTTGGAACCAGTCTGTTGTTCTATGTCCGGTTCTAACTATTGCTTCTTGACCTACATACAGATTTCTCAAGAGGCAGGTCAGGTGTTCTGGTATTCCCATCTCTTTCAGAATTTTCCATAGTTTGTTGTGATCCACACAGTCAAAGGCTTTGGCAGAGTCAATAAAACAAAAGTAGATGTTCTTCTGTAACTCTTGCTTTTTCTATGATCCATCAGATGATGGCAATTTGATCTCTGGTTCCTCTGCCTTTTTTAAATCCAATTGAACATCTGGAAGTTCTTGGTTCACATACTGTTGAAGCCTCACTTGGAGAATATTGAACATTACTTTGCTGTCTTGTGAGATGAGTGCAATTTTGCGGTAGTTGAACATTTTTGGCATTGTCTTTCTTTGGGACTGGAATTAAAACTGTCTTTTTCAGGACTCTATATATACACATATAGTCCTGTCTCTTTGTGAATGCTTCCCTGGAGTAGGAAATGGCAACCCACTCCAGTATTCTTGCCTGGAAAATCCCATGGACAGAGGAGCTTGGCAGACTAGACTCCTTTGGATCATAAAGAGTTGGATACAACTGAGCCACTAAGCAATATAAATGCTTACCTAAATAAGACCTTGGAAGCTAAATTGATGAAAAACTAATATTTTATGCAAATAATCATTCTAGATTCAAAGAAAGAAAATTAGCAAATATTCAATTTGAAAGGAACAAACATACTGTCCTAAATTTACATGCAAAGAATAACATAATTCTAATGTTATTATGAAAATTTGATACAATGAAAAGAAGTAGATCCATGTACAAAAATATTTGAATATTTTATCATCCCTATCCAGTAACCTTAAGAAGGAGCAAATAAAAATCAATAACATGATATAATAATTAAACATATGAATATACTTGACTTAAATAAGATATAGACTATTACACCCAAAGACAGCAGAATACATATTCTTTTAAAGTATACGTCAAACATTTATCAAACTATACTATACAGTACTATGTAACTCCAGATTTAGGAAGTTCAAATATTTGAAATCATACAGGTATTTTCTGACCACAGTAAAATTGAACTAAAAATCAGTTAGAGAAAGACGAGCAGAAAATTCTCAAATGTTTAGAAATTAAATAACATGTTAGAAATTAAGTTATATATTTTAAATACTGAAACATTTTTGTTTGAAAACTTGGAGAAATGAGCTAGTAGTGGACCACTGTGTTCCAGGATTTCCATAGGCGAGTTTAGGAAGAGCAAAATCATTGCAAGAGAGGCAGACTATGTGGCAAAAAGACAAAGGGACGTTTAGATATTCATTATAAAGCTGTACATTTATTACACAAACATATTTTTATGCAAGTAATCTACATATTTTGAGTGCCTTGAGGATGCTGATGAATATCAGACAGGCTCAGGAGAATTCTGTCAAGCCCAAACCCACCTCTGAAAAATAACAGTTATCACCAATTCTAGGAAGAAACACCACCTATACTTAACCAAGTACTAATACCTGAACGAGTAAAACAAGCTTTTGCTAGATAACACCTAAGTGGTTTACACAAGGAAATAAAATGTAGGCTCCATCTTTGACTGACCTCTCTCTTAGGGTTTCACAATCTTATTTTCAAAGGCTTTCACTAGAGCTTTTATTTTCATACTCATCACGCCCATGTGTTACCCTAAGGTGTTATGCTGTGCTCAGTTGCTTCAGTCGTGTCCATCTCTTTGCGACCCTTAGGACTGCAGGACACCAGGCTCTTCAGTCCATGGGATTCTCCAGGCAAGAGCACTGGAGTGGGTTGCCATGCCCTCCTCCAGGGGGTCTTCCTGATCCAGAGATCAACCCCTCTCTCCAGGGTCTCCTGCACTGCAGGCAGATTCTTTATTGCTGAGTCAGCAGGGAAGCCCATGTGTTACCACACATGGTTACAGGCACCACTTCCAAAAAACACACCAGGACCAGGGTCTTCTGTCACCCACGCTGCATTTGCATTCCCATCCCCAGCTACATTTTAGGCTCCTGGGACAGGTGTTTGGTTTCTAACGGTGCACAGAGGTGAATATCAGCATCTTTGGAAATTACCGCAAGTTGAATAATGAAGTATCTAGGCATTATCTGCTCACTTGTGATGACGGGGGACAGGTGGGATCTATCATACACAGGGAGATCAGAAAGAAGAACATAATGTATTCTCACAGCCCCCGAAGACACATCTAGACCAGAAGGCTGTAAAATATTCACATCGAGCAGCAGGTTTAAGTTACTCTGTGTTATGTAATTAATTCATATCTGTTCTTCCTAAGGGTTCCATTAAATCCTATAAACTTTTACAACTTTATCTCAGGAGGACTATGAGTGATTAAAAGTCTGCTACACACTTTAGAAAGCAAGAAAGCATAGATGGAAAGGACCCTTTCTTCACTCATGGCAAAAACAAACAAAAGCTGTGGTCAGTGGTTCAGAGCCAGTTAATGTTTAGAGATGAAGACAGAAGACACGGTGGCAGGGAAGACTGACAGACTTTTCATGGGGCAAAATCACGAGTGACTCTCAAAGAAATATTAAGAAATACTTTCATTTTCAGCAAAACAAAAGACTAGTCCTTAATGTTTTATTAAAGATTTCTGGAACCAAAAATGACAATGTGAGACTGAAAAGAGAGTAGGAGAAAGGATATTTACAAAGTTAGAAAACTAGTCAGGTTAAATAGAATGAAAAAATGAAGAATATAATGAAGAAAACAATTTCTAAAGCAGGATTTCTTCTTTTTCTAAAAAAAATGATTTCATAGAATGGAGAAAATTAAAAAGAAAAATAATGAGCAAACTGAAAAGGATAATAAGCCTATTAAAAATACTAACCCTAACTGGAAAAATTTTCGCTTTTTAATATTCAGTGTTCACATTACTTATATTACCAGAGTTTGATTATTTCTAAGGAAGGTAAAAAGAAATAATGTTTTCATGATACTGTTTTTAATTTGCAAATATGGAAATTTTTAGAAACAAAACACAGAAAGAATGACATAATGTCTAATCACTTATCACTCAGAGATAAGGAAGGAAGAAGGAAATGGCAACCCATTCCAGTACTCTTGCCTGGAGAATCCCACGGACGGAGGAGCCTGGTAGTCTACAGTCTATGGGGATGCAAAGAGTCGGACATGACTGAGCGACTTTACTTACTTACTTTAGTTACTTATCACTCAACTTCAAAAGTAAGCAGTTTTTCATTTATTTGATGCATTATCCATCTACACCTTTTTAATCACAGGTATTGAGTTGGCCAAAAGTTCATTTGGGTTTTTCTGTACCATCTTATGGTAAAACCCTAAGGATCTTTTGGCCAATCCAGTGTTTTGAAAAAAAAAAAAAAAATCCTAAATGTTATATTACCCACAGATACTTCATCATGGAAAACATAATAATCTTATATATTACTATGCATATACTAATGATCATAATACACTACTACCTACCAAAATTAATGTAATTCTTTAACATCATCTAATAAAATCTTAATGGTTACATTTACCCAAATACCTCAAAAAATCTTTGTAGTTCAGTTCAGTTGCTCAGTCGTGTCTGACTCTTTGTGACCCCATGAATCCCAGCACACCAGGCCTTCCTGTCCATCACCAACTCCCGGAGTTCACTCAGATTCACGTCCATCAAGTCAGTGATGCCATCCAGCCATCTCATCCTCTGTCGTCCCCTACTCCTCCTGCCCCCAATCCCTTCCAGAATCAGGGTCTTTTCCAATGAGTCAACACTTCGCATGAGGTGCCAAAGTACTGGAGTCTCAGCTTTAGCATCATTCCTTCCAAAGAAATTCCAGGGCTGATCTCCTTCAGAATGGACTGGTTGGATCTCCTCACAGTCCAAGGGATTCTCAAGAGTCTTCTCCAACACCACAGTTCAAAAGCATCAATTCTTCGGTGCTCAGCCTTCTTCACAGTCCAACTCTCACATCCATACATGACTACTGGAAAAACCATAGCCTTGACTAGACGGACCTTAGTCGGCAAAGTAATGTCTCTGCTTTTGAATATACTATCCAGGTTGGTCATAACTTTTCTTCCAAGGAGTAAGCGTCTTTTAATTTCATGGATGCAGTTACAATCTGCAGTGATTTTGGAGCCCAAAAAAATAAAGTCTGATACTGTTTCCACTGTTTCCCCATCTATTTCCCATGAAGTGATGGGACCGGATAACATGATCTTTGTTTTCTGAATGTTGAGCTTTAAGCCAACTTTTTCACTCTCCTCTTTCACTTTCATCAAGAGGCTTTTTAGTTCCTCTTCACTTTCTGCCATGAGGGTGGTGTCATATGCATATCTGAGGTTATTGATATTTCTCCCAGCAATCTTTGTAGTTAGGGCATTCAAATTAGGTTCTAATGAAAGTCAGTTTTTAATTCAGAGCTCTTTATTTTGTTCTATTGGTCTATAAAGTGAAGTCGCTCAGTTGTGCCCGACTCTTTGTGACCCCATGGATAGTAGCCTGCACCAAGCTCCTCTGTCCATGGGATTTTCAAGGCACGAGTACTGGAGTGGGTTGCCATTTCCTTCTCCAGGGAATCTTCCCAACCCAGGGATCAAACCCAGGTCTCTCAGATTGTAGACAGATGCTTTACCATCTGAGCCACCAGGGAAGTCTATGCATCCTCATAAAAACAGATGTATAGACCAAAAGAACAAAATAAATTGCTCTAAATTAAACCCACATATATGTGGTCTACTGATTTTCAAAAGAGTGACAAGAATAAATAATGGGCAAATGGTAGTCACTCATATAAATGGTGTTCTGAAAACTGTATAGCCACATGTGAAAGAATGAAATTGGATTCATATGTCATACCATATGTAAAAATAAACTGAAAATTAATTGAAAATTTAAACATAAGATTGAAACCATGTCTTCTAGGAGAAAACAGGGAAGAAGCTGCTTGATGTTGATGTTGGCAATGATATTTTTGGATGCTATGCCAAAAGTACAGAAAACAAAAGCAAAACTAAACAAGTGAGATTACATCCAACTAAAGAGCTTCTGCATAGCAGAGGACACAATTAATAAAAGAAAAGGTAACTAATGGAATGAGAGGAAAGAGTTGCAAACATATCTGATAAGAGGTTAGTATGTAAAATACCATAAGTTACTTCTAAAACTCAATAGCAAAGAAACAAATAATTCAGTTTCAAAATGGGCAAAGTACCAAATAGATATTTCTCTGCAGATGACATACAAATGGCCAACAGACATGTGAAAATGAGCTCAATATCACTGATCATTAGAAAATAAAAACCAAAACCACAGTGAGAAGTCAGCTTGCACCTAGGATTTTTATTATTACCAAAAGATAAGAAGTGTTGGCAAGAATATAATTAATGGAAAAATTTCCTACCATTATAATAAACTATATGGAAGTTCTTCAAAAAATTAAAAATAGAACTACCATGTGATTCAGCAGTTTCACTTCTGAGCAGTTATTCAAAGGAAATTAAATCAGAATCTCTAGATTCCTACACTCCCACATCCATTATAAAATATCTAGAGCCTCAAATATGTTAAAATTCAGCGTTGGGGCAAGAATACCTTATAGGTGGTATTTTGTCATTTCTAGGACATTCCCATTAGGAGACATATACAATATTATGTGTTTTTAGTCTCATAACTGGTGATGCTACAACAAGTCAATAAGCCCAAATGGTTTTGACTTGATTCTTTTATCACAAAACAACCAGTAACAATTCACCTGGTTGTAGGAATATTAAATAAATGTATGAACTCCAATAGGGATGTTAAATTTGTAACTATAAGAAAAGCTATCACTTTTTCTTCAAGTATTAGGTGAACTCATTCTGCAAAGAAAAAATTTTCCACTTTTCGCTATCAACTGTTTGGTTATTCTATCTGACACAATGTATGCACAAGTAGTGTTTACCTTGGCCTTACTTAATAATCTCCACCCAAAATTGGACTATGGATGCTACTTCTCTTATTTTTAAACTAATTTGTTTTTTTTTATATTTTTAAAAATATACATTCCAAAGGACAAAAATAAATTATTATCTCCAGTTAATTATTCAATAGGAAGAAATTCATTACAGAACATTCTGTGACAAAAAATTGGATTATTCCACATTGCTATAAAAATGCATGACAATGTTCTTTTAACTCTTATGTTTGTACATCAAACTTCACTTGATTCATAAGTTAAAAATCGCTATCAACTGTTTGGTTATTCTATCTGACACAATGTATGCACAAGTAGTGTTTACCTTGGCCTTACTTAATAATCTCTACCCAAAATTGGACTATGGATGCTACTTCTCTTATTTTTAAACTAATTTGTTTTTTTTTTATATTTTTAAAAATATATATTCCAAAGGACAAAAATAAATTATCTCCAGTTAATTATTCAATAGGAAGAAATTCATTACAGAACATTCTGTGACAAAAAATTGGATTATTCCACGTTGCTATAAAAATGCATGACAATGTTCTTTTAACTCTTATGTTTGTACATCAAACTTCACTTGATTCATAAGTTAAAAACAAAATGTGAAGGGAGATGTGAATATAAAGACTAGCAAATTCATATACTATAGAAATGAAAATAGCAATTGAATTCATCATCCTAGTTGATATTTGGGAATCTAAAATTAAAGTTTTTAAACTATGGAACAAATTATATTTCCTACATGAGGCACATCACAGCTTTCCTGCACTTGGAAACACCAGAAAGCATTTCAATGCTACATGTGTGGACCATTATAAACAGCAAAGTCAACAACAAAGAGCACAAAACGCAAACTATAACAAAATGTGAACTATAACAGGCTGCAGAAATGACTCTTATCTACAGTAAGAGAGCTGAGAGAAAGCAGAGCATCACCTGCTTTGACCCCAGCAGGGAACATGTATCCAGGGACTCAAATTCATGACCACTCCGCATTTGCCTTCAAATGGCCACCAAAGCACTGTTTGGTTTTGAAGTTGCAAATATATTTTAATGAGTAGATGAATTCACAAGTAAAGATTCTATGAATAATGAGGATCAACTCTTTTTGCTTCATTCTGCAACCAGTATAACATATGCCTACAATATATACTTAAAACAACTTCTAAATAATAATACAAATATCACTACCAATATTAAGATTTTTTAAATCATGATAGAATTTCTTTGAGGTTTTTTTTGTGCCCAGGATATAAAACAGTGAGTACATATACAAAAAAAGTCTTTTTTAAAGTCACTTGAAGTTCATCTTTTCTCTGGATTATTATATCACTGATTTGACATATATTGAGATTCCTCTGCTTGTTTGCAGTTATGGAGGATTGATTTTTATTTGTCCTTTGAGATAGCATTTTACCATTTTCTTTTAAAATAGTTATGTGGCTTCAAGGTATAATTCATTTTTTAATTTTATTATATTGTAAGGTACATTTCATTTTCCACCCAATACCACACTTTCTTTTCTCCTTTAAAAAACTTTAGATTAATTCAGACTTTTATTTCCATTATTTTCATTTTCAAATGTAAATATAAAATACATACGCACACATATATCAAATATGGTGGTGATGGTGCTCAGTAATGTTCGGCACTTTGTGATCCCGTGGACTATAGCCCATCAGGCTCCTCTGTCCATGGAATTTTCCAGGCAAGAATACTGCAGTAGGTTGCCATTTCCTGACTCAGGGATTGAGCCTGCATCTCTTGCTTTTCCTGAATTGGCAGGAAGATTCTTTACCACTGCATCACCTAGGAAACCCATATATCACATATATTCCATCAATATAAACATACACATACATGTATGTATATATTTGTGTTTATATAAATTTTTGTTGTGTGTATATAAATTTCCCGTCTGTCACTAACATTTCGCACTTAAAATATACCTGACAAACCACTATATATTATATCATATCAGTGTATAGAAACATAGAATCATTATGGTTTTTTTACAGCTGCATGGAGCTTGCCTTGATTACGTATCAAAGTGTGTTCATCAGTTAATTTTGAAAACCACAATGTTATGTACGTCACTTATTTCAGACCAAGCAGGCAAAAGGTAGCCAACATTTCCATATGGTACTACACAACAAAATAAAACTTTCATAGCACATTTGAGTTAACTAGAGAGGATTTTGAAGGATATTTATAGAAGTCTCAAAAAATAATTATATTGTCTTTATACAAACTAATTATGTAATCAAAAAATAAAAGTTAATGGCAATGTATGTTAAAATCATTTATAATATTCAAATGAAAAAATTTTAAATTTTAATGAGGTACTTAACTATAATTAACATCAACCTTAACACTTAAAATGATCATCTATAATTTTTATCATAATATTAAGTGATGCTGTCTAGAATTTCTGACAGCATCAATAAGATGCTTTATCACACAGATAGGTTAAGAGCAAACTGCAAGAGATCTGACTGCTTTTTTTTCTTTTCTAACCACTTAAGAAATTCTTTTCTTGCAATTTAATACAATTTGAATAGCTCAACCTATTTTTATTATATGTGTGTAATTATTCTTTTAGTGGCTCTTTTGTTTCTTGGATAAATGTTAAAAAAATTTTATAATGATGTTGGCAGATTTTAAATTGTATAGGACTTTTTTTACATTATACATTTCAAAGTAATTATCAAGATTTTTCTCAAATATAGGCACAGTGTCTTCTCTAGCCTTTTGAATATATATGTATGCGTGTGTATGTATACAACACACATAGTCATATATGCTTATATACATATGAAGTGAAGTGAAGTCGTTCAGTCGTGTCTGACTCTTTGTGACCCCATGGACTGTAGCCTACCAAGCTCCTCCATCCATGGAATTTTCCAGGCAAGAGTTCTGGAATGGACTGCCATTTCCTTCTCCAGGGGATCTTCCCAACCCAGAGATCGAACCCGGGTCTCCTGCATTGCAGACAGACGCTTTACCCGTCTGAGCCACCAGGGAAGCCCCTATATATATAAGTACATATCATATATACGTGTGTGTTTGTGTTGGTGGCACTATCAAGTTTATATACAGTCTGTGCCCTATGGTATTTACAGTTTATTAGGAACTGATTTTAATGATAACAAATGTTATAGAACATAACCAAAACAGCAGTAGATTAAACTGTAATGCATATCAATGGGTGGGAATTGAAAAGAATTTTAAAATAAATTATACACCTGGAGAAAAATATAACATTAATATAAGAAGTTAAGCTAGAATTGTGTCCAACACAAAATTTTATGAAGGAAAAATTATTTCACAGACAGTAAATGACTTTCCAAAAATGTACATCTGGACAACAGCAAGTTGAAGATTGGAATCCAGGACAATTCCCCTCTATTCTCACATATTAATGCTACCTAGTGGATGCTTATGTGCCTGTACATCCAGTCCTCCTCTGCTACACACATACAGAAACCTTTCTAGGAACTGTGTCTTCTTTTCACATCCTTATAAGGCAAGCTCTTCGACTCATTTTGCACAAATTAGAATGTACATTCTCTCAAATTTGATTAGTCCAGGATTTAAAGGTAGTGTTCACTCTGACAATCTGGAATTGGAACTATGAGATCCAAAAGCTGAATCCAATTTGCTGCTGCCAAGAAAAAGTAAACACGGTGGTACTGTAACCTGGATGGGAGTGGAAGGGAAGCTCTTTTATAATCAACGTTAAAAGTGAAGCAGATACATAAAAAGAAACAGAGAAAAGACAAGAATAGTATCCTGGTTACATACCATTCTTTAATTGATTTCTTTGCCCACATTTATGGATTAACTTTTTGATTTCTCAGGGTAGCTCTAGGGTGGTCTTTGTGGTTTATAAAAAGAGTCATCACAACTTTGCTGTAAGCCATAATATCATTCAACATCTTCTTTAAGAAGAAATCTGAAGGTATTTTTTGTTAATTTTTAATTGACATATACCTGGCTTACAAACTATATTAGTTTCAGGTGTACAACATATTGATTTGATATTCTTATAGGTTATATATATATTCCATTTAAAGCTACTACAAAGTGATGACTATATTCTCCTGTGCTGTACAATATATTGTTGTTGCTTACTAATTTTATATATAGTAGCCTGTGTCTCTTAATGAACCAATATTAAATTTAAAAGTACATGATTTGACTGAAAATTCAGAAGTGTTAGATACTAGAAGACAAAAAAGAAAAGAATAATAAAATGGGAACCAATATGATATGCTCAAAAAGGGTAAGTAAACCAGTTTTTCAAAACAGGAATTCAAGTAAAAAGTATTGAAGAAAAACTCAAACCCATCAAAAATGAAAATCCCAAGTAATGACAGAACAATGGCACATCTCCACTTAACCACATCTGAAATATATACTACATAACCAAATCTGAAATATATCAGTTCAGTTCAGTTCAGTTCAGTCACTCAGTCGCGTACGACTCTTTGCGACCCCATGAATCCCAGCACGCCAGACCTCCCTGTCCATCACCAACTCCCGGAGTTCACTCAGACTCACGTCCATCGAGTCAGTGATGCCATCCAGCCATCTTATCCTCTGTCGTCCCCTTCTCCTCCTGCCCCCAATCCTTCCAGCATCAGAGTCTTTTCCAATGAGTCAACTCTTCTCATGAGGTGGCCAAAGTACTAGAGTTTCAGCCTTAGCATCATCCATTCCAAAGAAATCCCAGGGCTGATCTCCTTCAGAATGGGCTGGTTGGATCTCCTTGCAGTGCAAGGGACTCTCAAGAGTCTTCTCCAACACCACAGTTCAAAAGCATCAATTCTTCAGCACTTAGCCTTCTTCACAGTCCAACTCTCACATCCATACATGACCACAGGAAAAACCATAGCCTTGACTAGACAGACCTTAGTCAGCAAAGTAATGTCTCTGCTTTTGAATATGCTATCTGGTTGATCATAGCTTTCCTTCCAAGGAGTAAGTGTCTTTTAATTTCCTATACTACAGTATATTTTAAAATATATATAGTATACTATATATATATTTTTTAAAATATTTTTCTGTACAGATTAATATATAGGTGATGATATAGGAAGTATTAATTAATACATGTTGGGCTAAAATTAACAATTAGTTTAAATAAAAAACATACAAAAATTACAAGTTCAGTGGTAGATGGATCTCAAAACTGAATCATTCAGAGGTCCTACAGTCTATAATGTTGACTTAATTATTATGGGATAGAAAGACTGTAGTAGCTGCTGAAACAGACACAATTGCTAGAATTTAAACACAATAGCCTCTAGAGGGAGGAGAGTGTGTCCTTCCTCGTGTGTCTCCCTTAGGAGTAAGGAAACGCTCCAGGAATGCCCCAGGTTTTCTCCAGATGCATTATTCGGACTTAAGCCACATCGTTGTCCCTTAATCAGCAGGTAGGAAAGGCAGCAGAATCATCATGATTGGTCAATGATCTAACATACAGTAGACGCAGGGGTGGTATTGCAAAGTCACACACATGCATGCACACAGACACATAAACACATATCTACACACTTGAATCAAAGTGTTGAATATTGACTTTTAATTTATTACACCAGATGTTTCCCTTGTCAATAATATTTTTCAAAATCTTGTTGCTAATGTCTATTTAACTTTTCAGTAGGTATATATAAGGCAATTAACCACTGTTAAACCTGGCTATAGTTTATAATATTTTACAATTATAAATAAGGAATAAAAATGTGCTTTTTCTTCCTACGTTAATAGTTTATCATGATCTTAAAAATGGAAATATAAATAGTTTTAAAATTTACCAAATTTTACTCTAAAAAGACTCTTCCTTTTTATATTCCTATAGGTAATAAATGAGAAATCATAACTATAGTATTCCCAGAGGTGAGCTAAAAATCGCTTTTAAATGCTTCTATTGATTTTATATATAATATTATTTTTATGCTCTGTCATTAAGGTTGGACTTTTTGTTTCTAGTCCTATACATTTTTGTTAAATACTAACTATGTATTTTTTTC
>SJXO01005158.1:102508-116011 GCA_006408615.1 Connochaetes taurinus | reverse complement strand
CCCTGTATCGAACATAGACTGGCGATTTGTTTCTTACATGATAGTATACATGTTTCAGTGCCATTCTCCCAAATCATCCCACCCTCTCCCTCTCCCTCAGAGTCCAAAAGTCCATTCTATACATCTGTGTCTCTTTTGCTGTCTCGCATACAGGGTCATCATTACCATCTTTCTAAATTCCATATATATGTGTTAGTATACTGAATTGGTGTTTTTCTTTCTGGCTTAATTCACTCTGTATAATCGGCTCCAGTTTCATCCATCTCATTAGAACTGATTCAAATGTATTCTTATTAATGGCTGAGTAATACTCCATTGTGTATATGTACCACAGCTTTCTTACCCATTCATCTGCTGATGGACATCTAGGTTGTTTCCATGTCCTGGCTATTATAAACAGTGCTGCGATAAACATTGGGGTATACGTGTCTCTTTCAATTCTGGTTTCCTCAGTGTATATCCCCAGCAGTGGGATTGCTGGGTCATATGGCAGTTCTATTTGTAATTTTTAAAGGAATCTCCACACTGTTCTCCATAGTGGCTGTACTAGTTTTCATTCCCACCAACAGTTAAGAGGGTTCCCTTTTCTCCACACCCTCTCCAGCATTTATTGCTTGCAGACTTTTGGACAGCAGCCATTCTGACTGGTGTGAAATGGTACCTCATTGTGGTCTTGATTTGCATTTCATTGATAATGAGTGATATGTGTTTTATGTCACAATTAGCAAAATATTTTTTTCAGAGACTGTATTTCCAATACCACTTGTTGAATTTTAGGAGCATACTGGAAGTAACACATCCTTTATCTGATCAATGTATTAATACTCTAGGATGTATTCTAGAGTCTACAGTACAATAGACTCTATGTCTTCTAGGGTTGGCTAGGTGTTCTAGAATGAATCAGAATAAATTACAATGTTGTTTACCCTGATTAACTTCTCTGACAATTCAGTAGTAATATCATAGAGTTTTTCATGATGAAAATCTAATATATTGGGGTATCCTGTAGAATAAATATCTCTATCAACTAAGTAGCAATACAATAAGTCATGGTTGGACATGAATTTTCATGTGATTTCATTTCCCAATGAGCACAAAAGTCATCAAGTGGTTGTAAAACTATACTTATTGATCTTTAAGGATTAATTCCTAAATAGAAAAAAGAATTGTTAAAGATCTTTAGCTAAAATATTTTCTTTATGGACATTTGCTGGGCTCTTTATATGCATTAAACAATTCTCAAAACAATCTGATGCCACACTGTTCTTATTATTCTCATTTTACAAAAGAAAAAGTTGTTTAAGAGGCTTGGAAAATTATAAAAGCTTATTGTCGAGAGGGTCCAAAATTCATGCTGAGGAAGCTTTGAGCATATGCTTGTTCATGGTCAGCCAGTTATGCTGCCTGTAATAATCCTCCAGGGTTAGAGATATCTGTGACTGGGGAGTGAGAATGTTACAGGGACCACAGCTGTACAAGACCTCAGGATCCCAGTAGAATTGGGAGGCAGTGAGATAATCTCTTCCTTGGGTCACCTTGTTCTTGTTCAGAATTGGGAGTTATATGTCAGTCTCACCCTTGGCTGACTCCACATTCTCTTTTTTTATTATAAATTTATTTATTTTAATTGGAGGCTAATTACTTTACAATATTTTATTGGTTTTGCCATACATCAACATGAATCCACCACGGATATACAGGTGTTCCCCATCCTGAACCCCCCTCCCACCTCCCTGCCAGTACCATCCCTCTGGGTCATCCCAGTGCACCAGCCCCAAGCATCCTGTATCATGCATCGATTTACATGTCAGTCTCACCCTTGGCTGACTCCACTTTCTAATCCTCTTATAGGGCATTGAGAGAATGAAATAAAGAAGCATGGCAAGGGTGAAGGGCTAATGTGGATTTATTCCTGGAATAGATTATTGTAGCTTCTTTAATTGGCTAAACAGCTAACCTACAGGGAGGGATATTTATTGCTCAGCAATAAGATGATAAAAATCAGCAAGAAAACCTTCAAGTTTCTTTACTTGCCCCCTCCACACCAATGTCAGGCATCACTGTCCTCAAGTATATTTTGTTATCAAAAGGCAGTAGAAACACAAATTTATGCCTAACCACCAACTGTCTTGTACCTTCTTGTGATATGGTCTGAATTGTATCACATAGATCTATTACCTGCTCAAAATTTGTCTAAACCAATAAATACTCGGGGCTTCCCTGGTGGCTCAGATGGTAAAGAATCTGCCTGCAATGCAGGAGACCTGGGCTACATCCCTGGGTCAGAAAAGTGCCCTGGAGAAGGGAATGGCAACCAATTTCAGTATTCTTGCCTGGGAAATCCCATGGACAGAGGAGCCTGGTGGGCTACAGTCCACGAGATCCCTAAGATGGAGACGACTGAGTGATTAAACACTTTCTCAATAAATACTCAGCAAGTTTTAACCATGAAACTTAGTCATTATCTGAATATCCTTTTTGGTCCAAAATTCTCCATAACTTCCCTCCCAGCCCACTGCACCCAACTTTACTTCTGCTGGCATGTTCCCTCTTCTATCGTGTTCAACTCCCATGGTGTGCCTCCCATGGAATGTCTAGTGTTTTCCCCTAAATGCCCAGACCTGTTTGTTTAGTATACTTTACATATATCTTCACCAAGAGAACTAGGCTTACGTCTCTGATCCCTTGTAAACTATCTTTTATACTTTATATGCTTAGCACATTGCATCATTTTCAAAGAATATAAATTTAATTATAATTTCCAGTTACAAGTTGCAGAAAATCCAAATCAAATACCCTTAAACTACAACTATGATTTGTAGGAATTGAATAATTCTGAAGAATAACTCACTGGTGTTATTTATAGGCACAGTTAGATAAATTTGGCATGACATCACCTGATCTCAGGTTCCATTTTTTTTAATCTTCCTCCTCAGAGTGGCTTCCTTTGTTTTTCTTTCAGTCTCTAAGTCGTGTTCAATTCTTTGTGACCCCGTGAACTGCAGCACACCAGGCTTCCCTGTTCTTCGCTATCTCTCAAAGTTTGATCAAACTCATGTCCATTGAGTTGGTGATGCCATCCAACCATCTCATCCACTGTTGCCCCCTTCTCCTCCTGTCCTCAACCTTTCCCAGCAACAGGATTTATTCCAGTGAATAGGTTCTTTGCATCAATTGGTCAAAGTATCAAAGCATCAGCATTGGTTGTTCTAATGAATATTCAGGGCTGATTTCATTTAGAATTGATGGGTTATATCCAAGTTAAATATCTTCATAAGGCAAACTTTTGAGATTCATCCTGATTAGATATAGTTAGATCACTCCTAACATAGCAATCCAGAGGAAGAAATATGCAGTGTCACACGTTTCATCTTAATCTAAGATTTTGCTGTCAATCTTCCAAGTAATCTATGAACTATCCATAAAAGTAGTTGAAAACAAACAAGCAAAGAAAGACAACCCGAAAAAAATCGGAAGGGAAAAGAAGACATTTAAGCTGTATACACAGAGGACATGCTACTCATATACTAAGATGTTCCCAGGCTTGAATGGAGATGACTTTGGCATGACCATTTCAAATATATTTAATAACAAGTAAGTAGCATACTTACTTGTATGCTACTTGTGTTTACATAAAAATGTAAACACTGACAGATAAAAGATTATAGAAGCTTATAAAATAGCATCATCTAAGCTTGTACTTAAAATGTTTAAAAAATAATCATAAAACACTATAACATGTCACAATTAAACATGTGTCACAATTTTGTACTTACAATTCATTAAGATGTGTTAACTATCTACATGATTCTGAGTTTGTCATAGTAACAGATCTTTGGCAGATTTTGATTTTAGCTTCTCCAACTTATATTTGCTCTCTCAAGAGTTTCATCATTGAATTAACTGAATCACTGACATGATAGCAAATATTAAATGCATTTGAAATAAATTTATAAATACAAAGGACAGTAAGAAACTACTACAATAAACTATATGCCAATAAAATAGACAACCTAGAAGAAATGAATGAATTCTTCACAATAAGCTGTGGAAAATTCTGAAAGAAATGGGAATACCAGACCACCTGACCTGCCTCTTGAGAAACCTATATGCAGGTCAGGAATCAACAGTTAGAACTGGACATGGAACAACAGACTGGTTCCAAATAGGAAAAGGAATATATCAAGGCTGTATTTTGTCACCCTGCTTATTTAACTTATATGCAGAGTACATCATGAGAAACACTGGGCTGGAAGAAGCACAAGCTGGAATCAAGATTGCCAGGAGAAATATCAATAACCTCAGATATGCAGATGACACACCACCCTTATGGCAGAAAGTGAAGAGGAACTAAAAAGCCTCTTGATGAAAGTGAAAGAGGAGAGTGAAAAAGTTGGCTTAAAGCTCAACATTCAGAAAACAAAGATCATGGCATCCAGTGCCATTACTTCATGGGAAATAGATGGGGAAACAGTGGAAACAGTGTTAGACTTTATTTTTTGAGGCTCCAAAATCACTGCAGATGATGACTGCAGCCATGAAATTAAAAGACGCTTACTCCTTGGAAGAAAAGTTATGATCAACCTAGATAGCATATTCAAAAGCAGAGACATTACTTTGCCGACTAAGGTCTGTCTAGTCAAGACTATGGTTTTTCCAGTGGTCGTGTATGGATGTGAGAGTTGGACTGTGAAGAAAGCTGAGCGCCGAAGAATTGATGCTTTTGAACTGTGATGTTGGAGAAGACTCTTGAGAGTCCCTTGCACTGCAAGGAGACCCAACCAGTCCATTCTGAAGGAGGTCAGCCCTGGGATTTCTTTGGAGGGAATGATGAAGCTGAAACTCCAGTACTTTGGCCACCTCATGCGAAGTGTTGACTCATTGGAAAAGACTCTGATGCTGGGAGGGATTGGGGGCAGGAGGAGAAGGGGAGGACAGAGGATGAGATGGCTGGATGGCATCACTGACTTGATGGACATGAATCTGAGTGAACTCCGGGAGTTCGTGATGGACAGGGAGGCCTGGCATGCTGTGATTCATGGGGTCGCAAAAAGTTGGACACGAGTGAGTGACTGAACTGAACTGAACTGAGAAAGGTACACTCCTAAGACTGAACCAGAAAGCAACAGAAAATACGTGCCAGTTACAATTACTGAAATTGAATCTAATTAAAAAATTCCCAGCCACAAAGTCCAGGACCAGATGGCTTCACAGGCAAATTCTACCAAACAATTAGAGAAGAGTTAACACCTATTCTGGAAATTTTCAAAAAATGCAGAAGAAGGAACACTTCTGAACTCATTCTATGATGTGATCATGACCTTGTTACCAAAACCAGATAAAGATACTTCAAGAAAATTACAGACCAATATCACTGATGAGCATACACACAAAAATCCTCAACAAAATACTAGCAAACTGAGTCTAACAATACATTAAAAGAATCATATCCCATAACCAAATGGAATTTATCCCAAGGATGTAACAATTTGTTAATATCTATAAATCTATCAGTGTGATATACCATATTGACATATTGAAGAATAAAATCCAGATGATCAAAAGATGCTCAACATCTCTAATTATCAATGAAATGCAAAACAAAACTACAGTGAAGTATCACCTCACACCTGTCACAATGACCATCATCAAAATGTCTACAAACAATAAATGCTAGAAGTGGGGGTGGAGAAAAAGGAACCCTCCTACACCAGTGGAAACATAAATTGGTACATCCACTAGGGAGAACAATATGGAGGTTCCATAAAGAACTAACAATAGAGTTACCACATGATCAAGAAATTTCACTCCTCAGCATATATCTAGAGAAAACTCTGATTCAAAAATGTATACATGCACTCCAATGTTCACTGTATTACTATTTATAACTGCGAAGACATGGAAGTGAATGGACTCATTTGTTCATTATATAATCTAAACAAATACTAATGATACATTAAAACCTACTATTTTTTATTTTTATCTGGATGCTCTATTGAAATATTTACAATGTGCAGCATTGTTTATTTAGAATTATAATGAGCTGATATTAAGATTTCTGAGAAACAATTGTGAATTAAACAGGATAAAATATATGTCTTCCTCGTGCAAAAATGTCTACAGATTGGAGTTTAGGTTTGATGCAGTAGATCAATGGTTTTATCAAGAACAATGCTTCTAACTTTCTCTTCTGACTCAAAGTTCTATCCTCATGGCCCAAAATAAGTTGACGAAGCTCTATCTACACATCTGTACTCCAGGTATCAGATATCAGTGTTAGGGGAAATGTGACCTTCCCAGCTGTCTGTATCTATACCCACCTCTTATGGAATCATCCACAAACTTTCCAGTAGGTTTAGCTTTTATTCCATGTGGTAGGTAATAGTCACATTACCCAACCAACTCTCAATGATTTCCAAAACGAGTCTTTTACCTGTATATATTGGATTCCAATAGAAAGGTTATTAGTAAGAAAAAAGGGAAGAGTGGTAGGGCAGAAAATAAGTTGCGTCTTCCATAAAATGTTGCTATTATTTTTGTATCACTTCTTAGCATTTAATCTGAATATGTATTGACTTCTTTGCTCTTTTTTTCTGATATTCTTATATAACTGTGTAATTCTAAGAGATTACAAAAATGGCAATAAGGATTATTAAAAATAATGATGGTGTTTTTTAGCAGATGATTCTGCCAAATTGTGATAAGCACTACTGACATGTTTAAACTGCCTGGGAGTTTTAATGAGATCAACCAGACAACCTAACAGTTTTCACTTTATATTTGATGACATGTAATTTGTCACTTAAATATTTTGAACTATTAGTTTTTAAATGTAACTGTCCATTTTACAACTAAAATTTTCTCTATACCTTTCATTTAACTTTGTATAAAACTAAGTTTTAATGATAAACATTTAATTTGAATTTTTCTAGTCAATATTATATCCTTTTGTTTTTACTTATTGTCTACTATAAATCTTTTGTAAGTTGAAAAGTCTGTGCACTCAGCAAGTATTTACTGAGGGCTTACTATTTGCCTGGCACTGTACCTGATGATGCAATTAAAAATAACTTTTAATTCACTCTGAGCTGAAAACGTTTATGTATATTTTTAAAACATGCATGACTTTATCATCTTGTTTTGTGCATTTAGGTTGATTTGAACTCTTTATTCTAAGATGTGTGTTCTTTACTTTCTGTTGATTTGGAATGCTTGCCACTTAATTTGTAATTACACTGACAATTATTATTAAGCTAATAAAAACACTGAGGCCTTCCCTGATGCTCAGTGGTAAAAGAATCCATCTGCATTGTAGAAGACAAGGGTTCAATTCCTGGGTCAGGAAGATTCCCTGGGGGAGGAAATGGCAACCCGCTCCAGTATTCTTTCGTAGGAATTCCCACAGACAGAGGAACCTGGTGGGCTACAGTCCATGGGGTTGCAAAGAGTCAGACACAACTGAGTGACTGACCACGCAGCACAATAAAAACATTAAATCTGTATTTTATAAATGGCAAAGTCAAGAATGAAAGAATATGATTTTCTTTTCACTCAGACTATTCCTTCTACATTTTAAAATGTGAAAACTGAGGAATTTGGTAATGATGAGAGGTTATGATGCTATTTGAGGGCATGATGATTATGTATGAAAGGAGCTCCTATCCCTTCAAGAATGATCTTCTCATAAAAAGGGAGATATGTGGCACAAACTGGGGGCTTCCCAGGGGGCGTTAGTGGTAAAGAACCACCTGCCAATGCAGGAGATATAAAGCACCGTGAATTCTATCCCCGAGTCAGAAAAGTCCCTTGGAGGAGGGCATGGCAACTCATTCCAGTATTCTTGCCTGGAGGATCCCATGAGAATGGAGCCTGGAAGGCTAAAGTCCAGAGAGTCGCCAAGAGTCAAATACAACTGAAGTGGCTTAGCATGCACACACACACAAGGCATATACTGAAAATTGAGTCAGAAATAGGTAAAGAAGGTGGATGGAGATTGAGTCCTCCCCACAGAAGACACAGCACCAGTGGTCCACAATTACTCTACTCAGAATCCCCAGAAACCCTACAATGTATCATCTTCCTATTTTCCAAACTCGTTAGTGAACAATTTTCACTTTGGCTGTCCAGGATCCAACTCCCAACTTGAGGTGAACCCCTAGATAAATGGGAAACAAAGTGCCACTTCCTTGTAAGGAAAGCATGACGGTCAGAAATTCCCTCTCCCTGCACATGTCCTTGACCTCAGACATCAGTCAGCCAGGGCAGCACAGCGCAACAGGAGGCCTTGTCATTTTCTGTCTGTGTGATGACCCCAGGAATTCTCTTCTCCTTCTGCCTCAGCTTCCTCCAATGAAAAAGGTGGATAAAATGACTGTAGTAACACTCTTCAGCTCCTTAGGTTATAGTGTTGTGCAGTTGCTAATTTGTGTCCGACTCTTTGTGACCCCATGGACAGCAGTGTGCCAGTCTTCCCTGCCCTTCACAATTTCCTGGAGTTTCCTCAAACTCTCGTCCATTGAGTCAGTGATGCCAGGTTATGATGAGTTTTGAGTTAAAATATAGAGAGAGCTTACAACAGCCAGCAGCACATGATGAATATTCAGTTCAGTTCACTTGCTCAGTCATATCCAACTCTTTGCGACCCCATGAATCACAGCACACCAGGCCTCCCTGTCCATCACCAACTCCCAGAGTTCACCCAGACTCACATCCATCGAGTCAGTGATGCCATCCAGCCATCTCATCCTCTGTCATCCCCTTCTCATCCTGCCCCCAATCCCTCCCAGCATCAGAGTCCTTTCCAATGAGTCAACTCTTTATATGAGGTGGCCAAAGTATTGGAGTTTTAGCTTCAACATCAGTCCTTCCAATCCCCAGGACTGGTCTCCTTTAGGATGGACTGGTTGGATCTCCTTGCAGCCCAAGGGACTCAAGAGTCTTCTCCAGCACCATAGTTCAAAAGCATCAATTCTTTGGTGCTCAGCTTTCTTCACAGTCCAGCTCTCACATCCATACCTGACCACTGGAAAAATCATAGCCTTGACTAGATGATGAATATTAGATTTGGTAATTAAAAATATTCCTGCTATTGAATATTGACTTTGAATCCTGTGGAATGATTCAGCATTGTAAGATCCTTGAGATGACTCAGAATGGCATCTTCAGAGTCAAGACAACATGGAAATACTGAATGAAGGGCCTATGGGAGGGTGGTGTGTCTGTCCATCCTCCTGTGGTTCCCGTCTGAGACAGGTTTCCTCCAGCTTTCCCTGCCATTCTTGGAACTACTAGGTATCTTCTGAAACTAATTCCTTTGCTGCTTAAGTTAAAATATTTCTGTTTTGGCAAACAAGTACCCTGATTTACCATAAGCACCCTGTTTTGTGCTTCACAATACTTTCTGCACACAATCTCAACTATAATCTCATGTTTAAATTTTATTAGCTAGATTGTAAACTCCGTGAAATGAAAAGCTGCTGTGAGCTAGACTCCCTGTGGTTTTCCCAATATTTAACAGAATGCCTGAGACATATTCTTTAGAAATGCATATTGGAATACATGGGAGGGGGAGAAGGGCAGAAAGAACAAATACAGATTTTGATGGACAAAATACTAAAGGGAAAATAATCTAGTGCTAGTTACCGCCAATATGAAATATTCAGTTAAAATGATTACCACCTACTATCATGGTGAGTGAGTGGAATTGGTGGGAGGCTTGTGCAAGATTTTCTGTTTTTTGAAAGATTGTACCAGCATTTCAAAATGCTCACCAGCAAACGAAAAAGGCTGGAAGTACAAATGCAAATTAAATGTCATTTAACCTTGCAGAAAGAATCTCAGTATCTTATGTGAATTATGAGAGCTTCTTACAACGTTACTATTCTAACAAGAAAGCCCACATCCTTTCTGTGGATACATGAGGGGATAGTAGCTGCAGCCAGAATAGACAGTTGTGCCTGGTGAATTGGGAGATGAACGATTGGCACAAACACATAAAAAGTAAACATAATAATGCTACAAGACCCATGGGATTTCTGTTGATTTCAGTTTAACTTTTTCAGAATTCAGAAACCCAATCTGAATACAATATCAGAAAGACAAGTCTGGCTGACAAGTTTGATCTCTGGAGATTCAGTTCTGCTTTCCTTAAGGATCTGTTTTGAAGAGGCCAATGCTCCTGAATCATTGGTGTCGACTCTGGTGATAAAGGCAATGACTTTCTTTTTTTTTTTTTCCTCCAGATCCTTTACCTTTCAAAGGAACCACAAGATAAAGAAATTAATGGCTTTTTCCCAAAAGGCCAGGGTTTTAATACAGCTCCAGAATAACATATGCATTACAACTGCATTACAACTTCATTTTCAATCCATGGATAAAGTTAAATTCCCCATTCTTTTTTCTTCTCCTTGTGGCCCAAGAGGGGGAAAGGGGCTTATTTAGGAACTAATTACTGATTCCTTCTTTTTATCCCACTTGCCTAACTCTTTGTTTCTTCAAAGATCCCCTACTATTGCTATCCAGGGTTTTAATACAGCTCCAGAATAACATATGCATTACAACTGCATTACAACTTCATTTTCAATCCATGGATAAAGTTAAATTCCCCATTCTTTTTTCTTCTCCTTGTGGCCCAAGAGGGGGAAAGGGGCTTATTTAGGAACTAATTACTGATTCCTTCTTTTTATCCCACTTGCCTAACTCTTTGTTTCTTCAAAGATCCCCTACTATTGCTAAACCTTCAGTTTTCAGTCTCCACCTCTTTATCCTTTTATGTCCACAGATCTACTCTGATTTATTTCTTTTGCTGGTTTGCCATTATTTATTAGGCAGGATTTTTTTCATATTGTGTTCACAAATATTTTGAATAAATGATCTTAGTCAAATATGTTTTTGCAGTACCTATAAAGTTATTATTATGATAATCAGAGCCCTGAAATTATCTTTGACCATCTTTGATATCTTTGTTGTTGTTCAATCATTAAGTCATGTCCAACTCTTTGCAACCTCCATGTACTGTAACATCCAACCATCTCATCCTCTGCCATCCCTTTCTGCTTCTGCCTTCAATCTTTACCAGCATCAGTGTCTTTTCCAATGAGTCAACTCTTCGCATCACATGGCCAAAATATTGGAGTTTCAGCTTCAGCACCAGTCCTTCCAATGAATATTCAGGACTGATTTCCTTTAAGATGGACTGGTGTGATCTCCTTGCAGTCCAAGGACTCTCAAGAGTCTTCTCAAGTACCACAATGGCTTCAGTTCAGTTCAGTTCAGTTCAGTTGCTCAGTCGTGTCCGACTCTTTGCAACCCCATGAATCACAGCACACCAGGCCTCCCTGTCCATCACCAACTCCCAGAGTTCACTCAGCCTCACATCCATCGAGTCAGTGATGCCATCCAGCCATCTCATCCTCTGTCGTCCCTTCTCCTTCTGCCCCCAATCCCTCCCAGCATCAGAGTCTTTTCCAATGAGTCAACTCTTCTTATGAGGTGGCCAAAGCACTGGGGTTTCAGCTTTAGCATCATTCCTTCCAAAGAAATCCCAGGGCTGATCTCCTTCAGAATGGACTGGTTGGATCTCCTTGCAGTCCAAGGGACTCAAGAATCTTCTCCAAAAGACTCTTCAAAAGCATCAATTCTTCAACTCTCAGCCTTCTTCACAGTCCAACTCTCACTTCCATACATGACTAAATGCTAAATCCAAAGATCATCAGCCACGATTTCTCAGTAGCATTTACATTTTCATCCTAACCTTTCAAAAATATTCCCTCCAGTAGCAAACTGTAAACTATTTTGAACTGGCTCTCACTGACAGTTTTTCCTGTCTCATTATTACTTTTCTCCTTCTGCAGCATAAAACATGATTCTCAATGAGTTATTCCTAAGAATCACGTGAGAAAGTTTTTCTGATTATATGTATTCTTAACTTAGATATCCTGAGATAACAGGCTTAACTTTCAGGGCTTCCACATAAACATGTTAAAATAATAATCACTGCTAGAGTCAGTTGGTATTACTGATGAGAGTGTACCATTCTCCTTACGTACACTAGGGAACTGAAAAAAAAAAAAAATGCCTAAGAATTATTGGCGAGTTAAAGACACATAAGACAAGCATACTGAAAACCTCAATTCACCAATGCAAAAAGTCCTTTCACTTTTCTTCATTTATTTCATGCAAATGTACTAAGTGAAATCTTCTATTTCCCCAGTTGCAGATATTTTATCATATCTTTGGAAGATTGTATAACTCTCTTGTACATTTCAGTTATTAAATGTTCATCCACCTTAAAACCATAATATTCTATATAATTTAAAACATCTATCTCTCCACTGCTAATCATGCCAGTGGGTCAAATATCCTGAAATACAAAAAAAGTAATTTCCTCCTTTATTAAAAAAAATCTGTTCTCTCACCTCTGGTATGTTGAAATGTAAGAGTAAGAATGTGTGAATATGTGACACATTTTTAATTAACATTTGTATTTAGGTCTAAGTTGATTATCACTTTTATCTGACTCACAATGTTGATTGCTGGTTGCTCAGTCACTCAGTTCTGTCTGAATCTTTGCCACCCTATAGACTGTAGTCTCCAGGATCCTCTGTCCATGACATTTTCTAAGCAAGAATACAGGAGTGGTTTGCTGTTTCCTGCTCCAGGGGATCTTCCCAACCCAGGAATCAAACCTGTGTCTGCTTTGTCTTCTGCATTGCAGGCATATTTTTTACCTGGTGAACCGTCAGGGAAGCTCTGACTCACAATAATAACCTCTTTGTAGCAGGTGTCCAAATGCTGGTGTTCTCACAAGGCACGGGTGTGAGCTCTCCCAGGTTTCCTGAGGGGGCAGTTCTCTACTGCAGAATCCCTTAAATTATAAAAACTAACTTTGGTTCAAACTTTTTCAGTCACTTACATCTCATGTTCCATATGGGGTGCCCCAATCCAAAGTCATATATTAATCCATATTAATTGTAAGTAGTAAGTGGTGGGTTGCCATCTATGGTGTCACACAGAGTTGGACACGACTCAAGTGACTTAGTAGCAGCAACAGCAGCAGCAGCAGCAGTAAGCCAAAAAGGTAGACAACATGGAATAATTTTTTTAAACACTACTAAATAAATCAAAAGCATAGAGAAAGAGAAAAAACAGAAACAAACAAATAAAAATAAGTAGCAAAATGGTAAACTTTAACATCTTAATCAGGTTAAATACAGGTGTTCTACAACACCCCAATAGAAAGAAAATGCCATCTATGCATAATTATATAAACACAAGAAGACATGAATAGGTTAAGAAAAAAGAATGGAAAATATCGTCTCTAACTACTTAGTAAAAGAACAATGGAGTGACTAAAATATTAGACCAAATAGACTTCAGAACAAGGAATAGTACCAGAGATAAGAAGAGCATTAGCATTGTGAAAAGTCTGTCAATTTTTCACAAAGACATATTAATCCTAAATATGTATGTGTCTTATAACAGAATTTCAAAGAACATAAAAAA